>LPNX010802750.1:205526-286790 GCA_001517045.1 Pseudotsuga menziesii | reverse complement strand
AAGAGTGCAACTACTTTGTATTTTTCAATATAAAAGAATGAAAAATGCAATAAAAGTCATCTAAAACTCTTAGTCTCTGTAGCAAGTATAAAAGACAAGTCCAGCAAGACACCGAGACAAAAAGAGTAATGCACTAATGGCAAAACAAAAAGGATAAATGACTAAAACTAATTTCAAAGAAAAATCAATGAAAAAGCGGTCTCTGGTCACAAAAGAAGCATCCAACAAACAACATCAGACCCAAGGAAGACCCAAACACACTCACAACCCACCCAGCAACTTCCCACGACATCAAACTCACCAAAAGGGAGGATGTACGCGACTGTATAAAGAACAGCTGCGTATGTACGCGACTTTTGGCCAAAAATCCGCGTATGTACGTGACTTCTAGCCAAAAACCTGCGTATACAGAGAAGGCAGTGGTAAAAAGCAGGCCAAGGCCAAACCAATAAAGGGGAGTGTCAATGGACAAACATACTATAAAATGTGACACAGAAACAGGGAGAAACAAAGAGCAAATCAATAATATCAAGCCCATTGTGCCAACAACCCCAAAGAAAAACAAGGAACACCCCCAGCGGAGTCGCCAATTCTGTTACGGAGAGAAATTCCTGTGGCTTGGGGCACCACAACAGACAGCTTTGACTCCAAAAATCAATCTTTCCCAATATGCAATAGAAATAAAATGTCTAACACTAAAGGATCAGACCTCGTACCTTATTCCGGACGTTTGAAGTAGATCCCCGTTGAGCTTTCCAATCTTCAGCTTGAATTGATATAATACTTCCTCAACAACAAGTAAAGACTACAAGCATACTGTATATCATGGTGTTAGATCTATTCTAGCATATATAATCAATAATGTAAAAGAATTTGACATATTCCAATGGATACAATATTCAATCAAATACACATCATTGGACAGGAAAAGATAGTTATTATTAATATAAATAAGAGATTACAAGATAGATACACCCTCTGACGGCACATCTGTGAACTGGAGAAACTAAATCCCCCACTTGGGCCTCCACCACCTCAATCCTCCATCTCATGATAGGAAGCTCACTAGAAAAGGGCAAGCTTGGGAACAACACAACAGTGCTCCAAAGGGACAAAGGGATGCAGACTCAAGCATAAATTCCGGCAACAATGGACTATAGTTTCGTTACTTTCAATCTCTCTATATTCCTTCAATGTACCAAGGGGTTCCTTATATAGCTTCACAAGGGATAATGAAGGGTCGAATCCGAGCGATCTCAAGGCATATGGAAGGGCAGGAGTCGAATGAGTCGGATCCATGTCAAGGAAAACTCCAAAAGGATTTGGACTATGCACACATCCTAATGTACGCGGTTATAGGGGTCAAACCCACGTATGTACGCGGTTATCGGGTAAAAAGCCGCATATATCATTTTTTATATAGTTTTAGGGATGATCAAGGAAACATCAAAGGATAAAATATGGTCCATGGGGTCTAAAGAGTCTGCAACGGGACAGGGGAAGGCCATACAAAGTGTGATTCACCTAGAGTGGTGAAATCCGCTACAACATATGGGACCTCCCTGGAAACAAATTTGTTGTCTATATACTAGATTACCCATATTGGCTCATCCGAGTGAGTCATATTTGATCCTAAATCAATGGAGATCTCTGAAATTTCAACTGAGAATATGATAGCGAAAGGAGCTACAAATCATTCCTTCAAGGCATATGAATTTTCTCACTTTCTTTCTAAAACATATCCAAATGCCTTATTGACTCATGCTAATGATACAAGCATGTTTTGGCATGAAATATCTCACCATATGAATTTCAAATATCTACAACATGTGCACAATGAAGATGGTTGAGGGTTTTCCTCTCATCAAGGCCTCTGAAGGTGCCTGTAATGGTTTCTTGGTAGATAAGCACCTAGAGCAAAGGTATGAGGTTGGGAAGGCAATAAGAGCTTCCTTTGAACTTAACCTAGTTCATAGTGATGTCTCTATACAAGTTCCCACAACATCCATGAATGGATCCAGATACTACCTAACCTTCATTCATGAATACTCAAGGTATTGCTGGATGTACTTCCTCAATAATAAGTCCGAGATGTTTGAAACTTTAAAAATTTTCAAATCCTTAGCTGAGAACACTCTTGGGAATAATATCAAAGCACTCATATCAGATAATGGAGGAGAGTACATCAAAAGATAATTCTATCAGTTATGTGCTTCAACATGTATTGAAATGCAACACTCAATCTCATACACACCACATAAAAATGGTGTAGATGAGAGGAAGAATAGATCCTTGAAAGAGATGTCTACATGCCTTCTTGAAGCAATAAATATTCCACTATATATGTGGGATGAAGAAGTAAATTGAACTTCATACATCCAGAATAGAGTGACTCACAAGTCAGTGATTGGGGTCACTCCTTTCGAATAATTTATGGGACATAATCCCAATGTCTCACATGTGAGGGTTTTTTTCTCCAAAGCATGGGTCAAAATTCCGATTGATAAGAGGAAATCCTTCCAAGATCAGAGTAGCAAATGCATATTATTGGGATATGTAGATGATGCAAAGGCATATAAACTTATGGAGAATGCAACCAAAAAGTTCATTACATAGCGTAGTCTTCAATTTGAAGAAGATCATGTGCATGATCCATAGTCAGATATAATTAAGATGAAGATATAATTACTCCATCAATTCCATTTGTAGATGACGATGTCTTAACTAATATTTCAGATTTAGAGTCTGAATATGAGTATCAAGTTGATCAAGATCTTGATATTGAGAATAAACCTCAATTAGATTCATATCCAATACAACACCTCCTCCAAATCAAAGGCATAAATGGTCCGAAAATCTCATTGAAGCTGTCGAGAATAGTGTTGGGGATTCAAATGACATAAGAATAACAAGATCTCAATATCAAGATGAAAACCTTACACTTTTCCATACATATACACTCCTCCCAAATAGGTGTTTCATGATGATGGGGTTAGATCCACAATCCTACAAAGAGTTTTTCCATGATCCAAGATGGTAGGAAGCTATGGATGATGAGTTTGATTTGCTACAAGAAAACCAGACTTGGAATCTTATCTCCTTACCTCCTAAGAAAAATCTAGTTCAATGCAAATGGATCTACAAGACCAAGATAGCAGCTAATGGAACCAATACTAACTACAAGAATCAGTTAGTGTCAAAGGGGAAATCACAAGTTCATGGGCTAGACTACAATGAGACATTCACTCCCATTGCAGGAATGGATTCCATAAGGCTAGTTTTGGCCATTGCATCCTTGAAGAAGTGGGAGGTACATCACATGGATGTGAAGAGTGCCTTCCTACATGGTGACCTAGAAGAAGAGATCTATATGAGATATCCTAAGGGTTACACTAAAGATTCATCCTTGGTTTGCAAACTAAGGAAATCTCTCTATGGGCTCAAGCAAGCCCCAAGGGAATGGTATGTCAAGATGGATGGATTCTTACTGCCATAGAAGTTTGAGAGGTAAAAATCTGATTGCGATGTCTACATGGAGTAGAAGGTAGGCTTCTTACTGTTGATTGTATTGTATGTGGATTCCTTGCTTAACACTAGTGGCTCAGTTGTTGGGTTGAGAGGTATCAAGTCATATTTGAGTGAGGCATTCTCCATGGTTGATCTAGGGTTGCTAAGGCAGTTTATTGGTCTCAAAGGGAATAAAAAATCTTTGGGAATCATGATTACATAGTCCATATACATAGGATATTTTCTCAAAATATTCCATATGATTGATTGTAAAGCAACACCCTTCCCCTTCTTATCTGGAATCAGGTTGGAAGAAGGTGGTTCCAAAACACTAGTTGATATTACACTCTACAGACAACTAATTGGCAGCCTATTGTTGTGAGTGTTGTTTCCATATTCATGCAGGAGCCACATGAGTTGCATTGGAAAGTAGCAAAGTTCATCTTGCATTATGTACAAGTACGAGGGAGTTTGGGATCTACTATTATGCTGGTGCACAACTAGATATGATCAATTTTATAGATTTAGAGGATGGTGATAGTAATGACATGAAATATACATCATGATTTGTGTTCATGTTAGGATATAAAGTAATCTACTGGTCAAAAAAGAAGCAAGCAACTCTTTCTCTCTCTTTAGCTGAATCAGAGTATCGAGGGGTTGTGAATGAAACTATTGAGGCGGTTTGGCTACATGGGATTCTGACATATTTTGGCATTCACACTTCTCCTTTAGTAGACTGCTTTTGTGATAATCAAAGTGCAATCAATATATTTAGTGATCTAGTTCAGAAGTAGCAAACCAAGCACATTGAAGACCACATGCACGGCATCTAGGAACTAGTGCGTAGTAAGGCTATCATTCTACATTACTTCCCTATAGATGAGAATATTGCAGACATATTCACCAAATCCTTCACTGAAAAAATATTTTTCTATCTCATATATCTTCTTGGTGTAAAGGTTTGATTCAGTTATTGTTCCTGTTTTTCTTGATCATTTTGAGTGGGGGGGGGGGGGTGTTCCCATGAGGTTTTCTTCATTTCTTTGGTTTATTGAGCAATTGAAAATTTTGTATTATATTGTATGGGTGACCATTGGTCTTAGTTTCCATCCTAGGTTGTCCAAGTTAGGATTAAGGGGGGGAAGGGGAGGGTGTTAGGATTAATTATAATCCTCCCTTTGTCCACCATAGTCTAATTTTCATTTCCTAGCTTATGAGTATGTTTCCACCTCACTAGTGCCATGGGGAACTCATCTAGGGCCCACCTAACACTTGATGCACCAATTTGCATGATTATAGGAGATCCAAAGGCCAATACCTATAAATTAGGATCCCACACTGAGTCATGGGAGTCCCATCATCAGTTCACCCTATAATGTGTTGAGTTATCCTCAAAAGGGCATCAATTAGTTCATTTACAGTTATTCTAGTTCCACATTTCCATGATTCAAGGAGGTTAGGCCCCTTTTCCTAGCTACCTTGTTCAGTTAACTAATTGTGAACTGATTTAGTTGTCCTGAGTTAGATTAGTGATCTCTCAGTGGTGATTTTCACACATTGAGTTAGCACTATAGTCAGTCCAAGTTGGTGAATTCGAATCCTACCTATTGTAATCGAATTCTTCTTATTGTATCATCATTGTATTACACAAAGGTTAATGATAATGGATGTAATGTTATGTTGACCAATTGTGTCTCTTGGTTGTTCAATTTCAGCATGTATGTTTCATCAATGTACATTGAATTGCTTCTTTCTCCTTCAACCTTCTTTCATAGTGAATTCATTCAAGCCCGAGGATCCCAAGCTTTGCTAAATTAAACATCCACATGGAATTTATGTAGTTGAAAGGATATAAAATGTAATTAAGAGGGAGATAAAAGGGATTTTGTTACTTGAAATTTAGCAAACTCTTTTATGAAATTTTAATAAGGAGAATCCTTTCAAGCCATTTTTTGATGATAAGTTTGGATTTTTGAATTATTTTTGGTGCGTATTTCTTACTGGTACCATTGTAAGGTTATGTTATTTATGTTATAGACTTTTAGGTATGGAATTTTATATTTATATTTGTATTTTTTATATGTTTTTTTATATAATGAATGTAAGATAATGGAAAATAATTTAATGATAGAATTTTCTTGATTTTATTTGTATTGATAGATGCTTTTGTTATTGTTTCTTGAATACTTTTTTCTTTTACATGTATTTACAAGGATGTATATTCATTTTTTATTCATTATTTAGATACATGCTTCTAGTTAGGAATATAGGTAGAGTAGAACCACATCTCACACATAGTTTAGATGCATTATTGCACTTTGTATTTCATTTTATTTTACTTCCATAATAAAATAGTATTGTTTTCCAAGCTAAAATACAAATGGGTTCCCTATTTTAAACAGAGTGGGGTCTAATTGGGAATTTACATCATGGATAACCCCTACTATTTGAGTTGGTCATTTCCCCATGTCAACACTTTGAAAGAAGTATGTGTTAGCTCAAGTTTCAACCTAAGTTCCATGGCCACTTCTTCCTTGATAAATTCATGGTTACCACTAGTTTCTACCAGGGCTAACACCTTCAACCCAATCATAGTTGCGTTAAAAAGTCAAAGGTCATGATTTCTTTCATCCTACAAGTTTTTCTCTTGATCTCTTATCTCAAACTTGACTAAACATATTGTCAAGGAAGCCAAAACTTCCAACTTTTGCTTTGAACACTACTATGTCTAGATTTCTCCCAATGCTTCCATATTTTTATTCAAAGGAAAATCTATTGGAAAATGGTTATGGTAACAAAGGAAACAAACAATATTCAAGTACCTTTGCACTTACAAAATTATTACTGCTTCCCCTGTACAACAAATTGGACCTCCTCACAGATGCGACGAACACCTTTCTTCAGGTGGAGAAGAAATGATGTGGTGGGAAGGCTTCAAACCACATTTATGTATCCTAGGATATCGCTCATTGCTGATGTCCAATTTTGTCATCATTTTGGATCTCATAATTTGATGATGAGCAACAAATAGTGGATGCTGCACTTCAGCCGATTAAAGAAAAGATATTTGCTGAAATCCCTGTCGAAGAAACGAGTTTCCACCAGTGTAGTGCAATCATCCATTAGTGGATGGCTTGTTACAATATGGAAGGAGAACCAGATGATGAAACAACTAACATGAAATTACCAGAGTTGGAGGGTATACACGAAGTTGAATGGAGTGGCATTTCAAGCGACTAGTTTCTCAAGTCGTTGAAAATTAAGAAAGTAAACATCGGCTCATCAAAGAACCCAAAATTAACATATTTAGGAGATTATTAGGACGATGAAATGGTCTCAAAGATCACAGACTTGCTGCATGAGTTTCAGAACTATTCCCTACTAACTTCTTAGAGATGAAG
This sequence comes from Pseudotsuga menziesii, assembly GCA_001517045.1. NCBI lineage: Eukaryota > Viridiplantae > Streptophyta > Pinopsida > Pinales > Pinaceae > Pseudotsuga > Pseudotsuga menziesii. The sequence continues at coordinate 279,879 of LPNX010802750.1, read as the reverse complement.
GGAATAGTATGAGATCTAGGAGAGATGAGAATACCCCTAAAACTAGATGCTAACCCATTCAAGAAGCAACCTTATAGGTTGAATCCAAGGTACAAAGAGAAGGTAAAAATTGAATTGGATTGCATGCTCGATGCATGAATCATTGAAGCTATTGAGGAATCAGAATAGATCAGACCTATAGTGATCCAGGATAAGAAGACAACATGAGAAGTCGAGATATGTGTTGACCTAAGGAAGCTGAACGATTCATGCCTGCATGATCCATTCCCAACACCACTTACAAATGAAGTACTGGAAAGCATCGGAGGACAGGAAATGTAATAATTCATCGAAAACTTCTCTGGCTATCACCAAGTCAGAATCACAAAGGAGGATCGACATAAAAAGAACTTCATCACAGAATGGGGATGCTACGTCTAGTGTAGGGTAATTCCCTTTGGAATCAAGAGTGCACCTGCTATCTTTTATATAATAATAGTTTCTGCTTTTAAAGATTTCATACATAAATTCCTTGAGGTCTACTTTGATGATTGGACTGTGTTTGGTCTAGTAAGAGACCATATTAATAGTTTGTGCATGATGCTGGGCCATTGTCACCAGTATAAAGTCGCTCTTAATTCCAAGAAATGTATTTTTTGTGCACCATTTGGTGTACTATTGGGTCATGTCGTGTGTCGCAACAAAATTTTGGTCGACCCAATGAAATTTGCAATTATCCTTGAATTTCCACCACCTACATCAGCCACGCAACTCATATTAGTGCTAGGACACGCATGCTACTATATGAAGTTCATCAGAGGATATGCAGAGATAACTGCACCCATGGAGAAACTATTGAAGAAAGGTGCAAAGTTCCAGTGGATGGAAGCTTTCCAGGAAATATTGGACAAATTAGAGAACAAGATGGCCACTATGCCAATATTTGTATTTCCGGACTGGAAGAAGGAACTCCATGTTCATGTCGATGCATCGTCCATTGTGCTCGATATAGTCTTGATGCAACCAGGGGAGGGTGTGCTTGACCACCCTATTTATTTTGTTAGCATAAAAATATCGACGACAGAGAAAAATTGTACAATGATAGAGAGGGAAGGTCTCACCCTGGTATACATGCTGTAGAAGTTTTGACACTACTTGTTGGGTGGACATTTGAAAATGTACACTGGTCATTTGAATTTAAAATACCTAGTCAATAAGACAGTGTTGATGGCTTCTCATGTTCCAAGAATTTGATTTCAAAGTCATTGTTAAACCCGGTTGACTAAATGTTGGACCTAATCACCTGTTGAGGATAGGAAGTGGTGAAGAACCCACCAGTTTGGAGGATAACTTTCTTGACGCACAACTGTTTGTGGGTGGTCACCAGGATGGATGATTAGAATAAGTTGTTTAACATTGTCATCCTCTTATTGAGCATAGGCTATGCGCCTGAAGGATTCTCCACTACATAGAAGAAACATCTAGTTGTCAGAGCCGCCGATTATTTGTTGATTATTGGACACCTATACAAGATGGGTGCGGATGAAATATTGCAATGTTGTGTTTTTTACTATGAACGAGAGTGGGTAATGAGTGAAGCACATGCCAGTGTCATGGGAGGACACTAGGCTGGAAAATAAACTGTTTGCAAGATATTGCAAGCAATACTATGGTGGTCAATGATACATATGGATACTAAGAGATTCTGTCGGTGTTGTAATATCTTCCAGAGAATAGGAAAACCGTCACGGCACGATGAGATTTTGCTTGTGCCGCAGATAACCTTTCAAGCATTTGACAAGTGGGACGTTGATGTTGTCGGACCAATTAGTCCACTAGGGAAAAGGACCGAAGAGCGCTACATTATTACTGCGACGAACTATTTAAATAGATGGGATGAAGCCATGCCTGTTAAAGATTGCATCGCTGCGACTGTGGGGGATTTTTTATTTGAAAATGTGGAGACCAGATTTGGTTGCCTGAAAATTCTTCTCAATGACCAAGGTACGTATTTTGTTAACAAAATGATTGATTAGATGACTACAGAATTCTATATTTAGCAGAAGAAGATGACACCCTATCATCCTCAGGCGAATGGAATAGTTGAAGCCTTCAACAATATTATGGAGAATGAATTTACAAAAGTATGCAATGTGCACCGTGATGATTGGGATAAAAAAAATTCAGCTGTGTTATGGGCATACTGGACAACTTGCAAGCAATTGACAAGGCACACTCCATTCAGTCTAGTGTATGGAGAAGAATCTATTTTGGCGATGGATTATATTGGGTCGAGCCTAAGAATTGCTGCGCTAACAGAAATGACCAATGGAGATGCTATCTAGCAAAGGTTGTCACAGCTCATTCAAATGCAGGAAGAATGCTTCATCACAGGATTTCATCAAAACCTATAGAAGCAAAGGAAAAAAGCATGGCATGATCGCCATATCAAGACTAAGCCATTGAAAGTCAGAGGACTTGTTTTGCTATATGACAGTAATTTTTTCAAGCATTTAGGGAAATTGAATATGCATTGGCTAGGGCCATATGTGATCGTGCACATCACTTACACAGGCACAGTGAAATTTCATAAGATGGATGGAACACCAGTCACTGGAATGGTCAATGAAATTCGCTTGAAACCTTACAATAATGGCTGCGACATGCTTGGAAAAGGTCATGTCATGCAGAAAAGAAAAAAAGAAAAAAAAGAGAAAAGGAAGAGAAGGGAACTTTTCTGTCGCAAGGCTGTGACAAAAGTATGAAAATTATCGTAAAAGCGGGAATGATAGCCTGGATGTCATAAAGCAGGAATACCTGGAAATATTGAGGCAGTTATGAAAACAAAGCGTCATTAATTCAACAAAGTATGAGGAGAATGGTGACGTGCATTTTGGTCCCATCATTTGTCTCTGTGATAACTACCATAACTGCCCTGACAAGTACAGATCAACACTCAAATAGGTGAGTTGATGGTGGAATGCGTCGAATGGAAATCCCATGTGATCTAAAATACCTCAATCTGTCATGCAATGATCACATGAGGGATGAGTGCACCCCTATAAATATCAAGCTTTGTCGTCAAGGTTTAGTTTACTTGCATAAAGAGAAGATGAGCGAACCAAAGCTTGAGATTGAGAGCTGAAGCTAATGGTTATTGAGATTTCCAGGGCTAGTGAGAAATCTAATGTGACTATCGCCTCACCGTATCCGACCAAAGAAGAAATCATGTCACTAGAAGTATAGTAGGAAGAAAAAAAACATGAAACAATGGTGCATCCAAGCTTGTAGATAGTTCATATGGCTGGTTCAGACTCTAGTTCAACTATTGTTGCTACCTCTCATTCGGCACCTACAATGGCCCCAGTTCAGAATCCACCTATGAACATACCGATTGTAGCCTCACAATCATTCATATCATAGAGGTACATCCCAGGAACTTCAACACCATCGGTCAGGACGATGAAGCCTTCAAGGCAGAAATGTAAGGCCACAGAAGAAATACCAGTGGAGGAAGCACCACAGCCATCACCGCACATATATGTGAATGCCACCATTGAATATTAGAACCTACTGTCACTGTATGTTTGGCCAAGGAGAGCCAAGGAACCTGAGGTAAAGCTTCTAATGAAAGCATGCTCTTCCTTGGTCTTGTCATAGATCCCCGCTGATGTACCACTACTAATGAACATAATCCCAAAGTTGGCCAAGATTTAGTTTGAGGATGTTGATACTCGAAATAAATAGGGCTTAGAAAGGAAAAATTACATGGTCATGATTCCCATTGTGCCACCTGAGCCAATGCTGGTCGTTCCAATGGAGTGGGCTTGAGGTGTTGACGACGCGGGCCTACTCAACCTACTGTTTATGCTACACTTTGGGCAGAGCACACAAGTAAGTATATATCTAAGACATCTTATTGTTTCCTTTCATGGAAGATACTTGTGGTTTAACTGACCATATCCTGTGGACATTGACCTCATTTCACAAATAACGGGTCTCCCGCAACAAGGAGATGACTCTGCACCATATCTGTGTGCAAAAATAGATAACAAAAAGATGAAGTAGAAATATGACCTATAACGCGCAGGTAGAGGATTTATCATTAGCTCCATCATTGATAACACGGTGTGGATCGCCACAAAAATATTATCTTATAAGATGTTGCACAAGATGCACTCTAATGAGTGTACCGTCGGGATTGTTGAACTAGTAGAGTAATGTGCTACGGGAGTGAAGTTCAACTGGTCACAGTTTTTGTTGAATGAGCTGATAGAGGATGCAGAGCAAGCATAGGTGGATGGTAAAGATAAAGTCCATTACTCCTAGCTGCTCATTTTGTATTCTTTGGTCAGACACAATGGATTACTAGTCGCAGGACATCCCCATTCTTTTCCATGGCACAAAGTATCAGAACCTCTGGGAGGATAGGGAGGATAAGATCCGGGAGAAAGACAATAATATAGAGTTTTTTCTGCATGTAGAGGCATTGCGACAAGTTGTGAAACACCAAAAACAAATAAAAGTTATGATAGTACGAAGATATGCAGCGTTCATAAACTTCCAGGCTGGTGTCCACAATGTTATCTTGGAGTCGCGGTAGGATCTAGAAAAGCAGGCACACCCGATGGGTTTTATGATTAAGAATGTGAATTTTGATGCGATCATACAAGACTAGCCGACAGAATGGCGTGACCCAGTAAAGGAGCAAATGGACCAAGGAGAAGACCCACTCAGTGACCAAGGTAATGGTAAAGATGATGGCCAAGGTGACGACCAAGAAAATGATCAAGACAATGATGGTGGTGACGTGCAAGATGACTAGTCTCTGAATGAAGATAGTGATGGAGGTAATGATGGATGTGACAGTGGCTTCAATCGTGGTGATTCAGAAGGCACGCCTATTGATGATGATGTGTGGGCCTAGTGGCAAGATTAAGAACAAGAGCACACACACCCACGCAAGAAGTGAAAAGCTAAGAAAATTTCCAATACTATAAACTTGGGTAAAGAAGACATTGGCCTACTTGTAGACATTGTCACAAAAGTAGTGAATAGCATCCTTGACGGCTTAAGAACGCAGTAGACACAAGTGGCCAACAAGCTTATAGAGCATGTCGAAAAGCTCACAGAGGCCATCAATTAAGTCAAAACCACTCTCTAGGCTGATACATATGGTGTGGATCCCGGGGACACTTTAGTCATGCCACTACTATTGCCGCCCCTCAAGATGGAATTAAAGGCACAAGCACTAGAGTCAGGTACGAAAGAGTATGATGATGTCATCAAGGCAATTGGGATGCTAACACTAGATTTTTCAAAGCTACCATTGGCCGATGTATACTCCATTCATGATATGGCCATGACTGAACTCCACATCCGAGAAAATGTGTTGGCTTATCAGTCCACTAAGAAGATAAGGAAGACGAAAGAGCACAAGGTCCTCCTTAGGCAAAAGGACTAGGAGGTCAAGGCACATGAACAGAGCAAGCTTACACTTGCTAAAGCCATGAAATGTGTAGTCGCAGAGTTCATTCCAAAAGAAGGCCAAGAAGATGAGGATTCAGCTACAAAGTTTGGCCGACTCTCAAGGATTGCGGTAGAGCTCAAGAAGCAGGTAGAGGAGCTTCAAGCATAGTAGCAGCCAAGAACACCTCCTGAGGTGTTAGAAGGGCACAGAGAAACAACATCTAAGGCTATTCGTAGGATCAATCATGGAGATAATCTCTACATAGAGGAGATTGAAGCAATTTCAACAACTTGGGAACAATTTCTGGAAGATGAGACAATGGCTAAGTTCATCGAGGAAGTGCGTCAGGCAGAGCTGAAGATCACAATAGTCAAGGGAGACATGAAGACCCTGCTATTTAAGGAAAAGGTTGCAAAGGTTTTCAAGCTAAAGCATCTTTGTCAGGAGGTAAAGAATATTCTTGACAAGGAACAGAGTCGGAATGATGAAGTAACAACACATTAATAAGAGGCCAAAAGGGTTACAGGGCTTATTCATCCTGTACAACAGAAGCTCCAACAGTTATCCAAGTCACTGGGAGTAGTACCATCGGAACATATAAGTTTTGATCACATGGAGCAATTACAGAAGCAAGATGAGGAAGTCATGCACGAGGTTGCACAAGCTGAAGGAATTTTGAAAGAATTTCAGGACAAGGTTGGTCTTGTGCAGGAGCCTCCGCTAGTGTCTTAATTTTGCTTAGTGGCTTGGGATGAGCCACATGTGAATATTTGGGGCCTATTGGGATATAAAAAGTGCACAAGGAAGAACTCGAAATGGAAGAGGAAAAGTAGGCACACGACAGGGAAATGCAAGTAAAGGAAGAAGCACAAGCGCAAAGCAGAGGAAGCTGCGATGAGTAAAGGAAGACCCGAGTCAGTGGAGGTGTGGTAGGTAAAAGAGATAATACTGATAAGCGATAGGTTAAATGACTACAGGAGTTAGAGTTGACGAAAGACTAAAGGATGAGTTTATGCAGCCAGTTACGACATGTACAAACCAGCTGCAAGACATTTTCGCGGCTAGTTATGGTTGTGATTCATGTAATGCATGAATTTTGTGGCCAGTATGGCCTGTCATCAATGTAATATAATATATTTTGTAGCTACTTATGGATTTAATAACTGAGCTATACTCATTCGATCTTGCATGGTCTGGTAACCACTATAAGTAGGAGGAACCTACTTTGTATAAGGGTTAGCATCAAGGAATATCTTCAAGAAATAGTTTCAGTTTAGCTTCAATATGATTTATTGTTAGCATGTTAGTTATTTAGTTAGAATAAAATTAAGGAGATGTCAGATAGGATTCTGATAGTAGAACGTTGTTGAGCCGTGGATCTGCAGCTGAGTGCGCAAACTATGTTGTAGAGTCATTCTGCAGCTGAGTGCACATATAGTAGAGTAGAAGGGTCAATCCAAGCTGTGTGTAGATCAGTAGGAGTAGATAGAAGAATAAACTAGAGAGCATGAGAGAAAGAAGAGTTTGATCCAAAAGACATATCTTAAAACAGTCTGTAAGTCGCAGATTGCAAGGTGCTACCTATATTTCTCACGACAGATGAAGAGCACCTTGGTGGTTTTTCCTAGACGGGTTTCCACGTTAATTCCTGTGTTAATGAATGATTGTTTGTTGTGGTGAATTTTTAGGCTATTAATGTTGAATGTTTGATTACTCACATTATTTATGGTTATTGGTTGAATGAATGTTGCAATATTGATAAGCAGTGAATGAATGCATATCTAAGCTTTTTCGAAGCATTGTGTATTAGTTCATGTTTAAATACTGTTAAGTCATGATATAAGTCACATCATAGTCATTTTATTTAAAGGAATCAACTGCATGGAACTATTGCACCAGTTGTTAAGGTTTTTAAGGACAAGGGTGTGTCACACGCTAGTTGTGGCACACGGTTGCACCTCTATTGAGTAGAGAAATATTCCATCCCTCTATCTATGTCGAGCTCCTTAACCACGCGCCAAGGGACTATTATCCTTCGCCAACTGTGGAAACAGGGTTCTGGTATTTACACATTAAGATATCTTGGGTGAGACTGCGCCTACCTCGCAGGTGTTAGTGGCTGAGGTTGCTCTGTCGGGCCAATGTCTTTGGGTGTTTTGTTGGTTTTGTGTTGTTGTTGAAACTGGGTCGCATGAGTGGGAAATTTAGGCTATCGCTAGTATTATGAGCATCAACCAATATTGAAGCTAAGCTCACAGCATGAAGCATGTATAAATACAACAAACATGAACAAACTATGTGACAATCTTGGACCAAAAGTGTATATATAGGAAAGCAAAATTGGAATTTGGATAAGAAAGCCACCATCCATAACTAGGTCCATCCAAAACAATGCATGTGTTACGAAAGAACTATGTCTAAGCTGGATTGAAGGACTTGGATGTGTATGGTTCTTGACTATATAATATATAGTAGGATATGCAGGTTATTCAGCCCTGAGATAAAGTAGTTCATATGAAGCTAAGATATGTTCTTAAATGATAACCAAAAATCTATATATTCCTTGAAAAGCAAGATGAAGAGAAGAGCTTAAATTACTTATGATATCCATAAGGAAAGAAGAAAAAGAAGTACAAATATATCAACTAAAGGTATATTCCACCGTTACAACATTTAGCTCGAGAGAGGAAACTAGATGTAAAATTCTCATATTACAAGATGAGTGCTAGCATTGTTATTATTTCTGTATGTGAGAATTTTTATAAACCCCTAATCTAAGATGATGAAAAGAAGAAGACATGAAAGAAAAGCTATTTTGTCGATTCTCGATGTTAAATATGTTTTGCATCAAGGAGGCAAGGCAACTGTCCACAACTAGGGTACTGTATCGAATGAACCTGATGCAGATAGGAAATATAGGTACAAAGGAAGCTTGACTACTAAGGCATACTGTTAAACCAAGGGACTTAACATCAATGTAACAATTGCAACTGGAGAATTCCACATCTATTAAAACATTTCTTACAATAGTAATGAAAGACCTTTAAGAGCATGAAAAAAAACATTTTGAACTATGAATTAAAAGAAGAGATTTGGATGAATCAGACTGAAGGATTCATTTGAAAATACAGAGAATCGAGTATGTCATCTAAAGAATACGTTGCACAATTTGAAGCAAGAAACCCATGGCTAGTAGTGAGGATTGATTAGTTTCTGGTTAAATGTGATTTCTAAAGGAAACTGGTTGACCATGATGGCACAAGAATCCACACTGTCATATGAAGAACATTGCATAATTTGACATAAGCACCCTATTCCTAATATCCAATATTCATTAATTTATACAATTCTAAAGGAGTATAGATGACAACAATATAACAAAAATCATGATCCATTACATTATATCAATGACCATGTATTCATAAGTAATGCATTGAAAGAGTGGAAATCAACTAAAGTAGCTTGAAATTAGACTTCGAGATGATTGATATTGGGGTAGTACATTGTCTCCTTGAATTCAATAGAAGAAGTACCTTGAAGTAGTTTGAAGTTTGCACGATTTCAAGTGAGAAGAGATCTATATTAGGAAGTTGATAGCAGATATATGCTATGCACAAGAATCTCCAACCTATTTTCATAGAATATCAAATCCATGTAGAACTTGAGAGACCCGAAATACGAAGATAGTGAACCCAAAATACAAAGATTGTTGGTGCCATTTCAACATTAAAGGCAATGAAAAACAACAAATTAGGGGCCAAGGAATCTACACAATTGGTTGATATGCAAGATAATCTAAAAAATTGGCATAGTACAATTTACCAAAAATAAAATTATATCAATATTTAAATGGGATGGGTGCAACAAATTGTAGTCAATATGGCTACAAATTTGAATTATTTACACAACCACCTTCAACAAATAGGTGAGTAAAAAAGGACTTATTTGATATTTCATCTTCTTGCAAATTGCAATTAACAACTAAAGTATAAATTACTTTATGGGATGAGTGATGTAGAATAAGGACACACTGAGGGGAAAGAAAAAAAGTATTAACTTTTCCATCGATTTAACCAGTGTTCTAGAACTAGCCGATTAATGGCGACTGATGACAGAAATATTGATTGGAACAAAAATTGCTGACTTTTTGCAGTTTGCTTTGAAAAATTAGCATATGTGACACTTAACAGGAATTTTTTTTGCATAAGATTTCCTGCCTCAATTTTTATTGCACGACTTTTTTCTGATTTTTTACCTAAGCAACTAATTCAGACCCTTGTTGAATCTGAGTCGGAGTCTTACCACACTGTTTTTAAAAGATAAAGCATATTATATATATCTATATATATAGTTGGCACAATCAGAATAAAATTATAATGTTGTGTCATAGTTCTTCTCACATATATTAAAGAAACAATTATTTCCCGTAAAAACATGGGACTTGGAGATGCTTACTGGGTAGATTTGCCTATAATTTTAGGCTTAGGAATTGATCTCAAGTCAAGACACTTACAGTAATTGACTACACTATTCATGAAATATATTGATTGCACCACAATAAAGTATGCAAATGAGAAGCACATTCAGATTTAACAATAATGGATCCCTTCACTAGTCTTTATGCCCCTTGTTTATCAATTATTTTTGTCTCAATGTAAACACATGTGTTTCCAGACCTAGATTGCTAGATTTCTTAAGCTTCATTTTTACTTATCAGACTGAATTATGCATATGTGTATGCTTGTAAGTTTTAATTTCAGCATTTGATTTTTGTTTTATGTTCATGGGCTATTTGCCCGGCTGTGTTTTGATGTTCGTTGCATCCTCTTCGCCGGCTGAGGGACGGGGACGTGACATGCCACTATGAATAATGTATGCTGCTTATGAAATAGTTGGCTATCTGATTGTCAAAATATCTTTAATCTTTCATGTGTTGTAGATAAGAATATCAGCTACCTATAATTTCTGTTTATAACGCATGAATAATTCACATTACTCATAAATAAATCATATTTTGGCTTCGCGTGGATAGGTAGATAGATAGATAGTTAGTTCATTTCATTACTGCATAGGTGATATAGATGCATGTGAGCCTAAGATGTGAGGTAAGAACCTGCGCATCACATTGTGACTGCTCCCTGCATCCTCATCACCCAGCATGGTTAATTAGGTATATGCATCTCATACATTAAGTCAAAAATCACAAAAAACTCGGTGGACCGGGCCGCAACCGGTGAAACCTTTGTTTTGTTACTTTGACCTACGGTAGCCGAACCATAAACCGGATGGATACCCTATACCAAAAAATCAGCGGGCTATTTGGGAACGTTGACTCGGGAGAATCCCTTACTGTTGTCGCCTGCAAATTTCTAGGCCTCAACAGTTTTGGCGCTAGAAGGAGGGTCGTGAGTGAATGGCTGGCCGTGGAAACTTAGTTTTCCCAAGATTACCTTACCAGTAGATATTTGAAGCTTTTAGCCTGACCCAAGTACTTACAGGTTTCGGTTATACCTTTGAAGTAAGAAATCCTGTTCTCATCCTACATTGCTCTTTGCTCAGATTTTGTTCTTTTGCCTGTACTCATGGCTGGTGTGATTGTGAACCAGCCCAACCCATTACCTACTTGGAGAGCTAGATCACCTTTGAACCTCATGCCTCCATTAAATAACTTACCTCAGGGTTTTGATAAGCTGCTGCCTAAGTTTGACCCTGCAGAAAAGACTGCTGTAGATGATCACTTGCAAAGTTTTTATTTAGTAGTAGAAGGGTTAAGGGCTGGGGAGTACGAAGATGTTGTCTGTAGATTATTCACTCATACTTTGAAAGGGGCAGCTGCTTCATGGTACTTTGCCCTTCCCGCAAACTCGATCCCAGATTGGAACACTTTCAAAAGGGTTTTCAAGAGTAAATACACAGCCCAAAAGACGCATGCCTCATTGATGAAAGGTCTTGGTTTGTTAAGAAAAGAGAAGAATGAAAGGGCACATAAGTTCACTCAAAGATTCGCATTATACCTAAAGAATTTTTCTGAAGCTGACAGACCCTCAGACAAGGTCTTAATTGAATATTATACATCTACCCTAGGACCTGAGTTAGCTATGTTCACTAAAATGAAGGCCAAGACTACATTGGTAGAGACTTATGAAGAGGCAGGAAGGGTAGAAGCTGAAATGGAAAGTGTAGAAGATTACCCTGACTTACCTGAAGAGAAGATTACCGAGAGAAGAGCTTTACTACTGTCTAACCCTAGAGAGGATCACTCACATGATTATCAGGGAATGCTGAAAGTGATGCAGAATATATCCAATAGAATAATAGACCTTGGAGAAAGGGAGGGAAGCTCAGAAAACCCACAAACCCTATTATCCAAAAAGAGAGGATAACAACCAATGGCAAGTCCCTCCCCCACATCTACCATCAGTAAACATAATAGAAGTAAGGGGTGATAATTTCTGCACTTTTCACCAACAACCTCATTCGGAAAAGAAGTGCTCGCAATGTTTGAATTCGATAACACTAGTTATGAATCAGTTGCTAGATTCTAAAGCAACCAAGAACAGTGGCAAGGAGGAGAAGAAAAACCAGATTATGGAGAAACAAGATAATGACACTATGCTTTCATGGAATGGTATCTCGCTGTTTGACACCGAAGAGAGCGCTCTCAAAACTGAATGCACACCTATAGTGACAAAGGATATAGATTTGACAATTTCAAAGATCAAAAGTCTGCAAAAGAATGTCAAGAGACAAGTAGAGGTGAAGGTTGAGGACAAAACACCTAGAGCCAATACCCTAAACCAAGAGGCAGAGCCAATCACTGAGACTGTAAATCCTGTAGAAGAACTGATAGGTGTTAGTGAGGAAAACACTAATGAAATTGGAGAGCATGAAGAGGATTTGCCTACTCAAAACCAACCAGGAGAAGAAGACATAGAACCAGGTTGGGAAGATAAAGCTGATACCCCACCTTTTCTGTTGACCCTAGAAATGCTAAATCACAATGTGCATAATTGCTTGGTAGATTCTGGATCAGCAGTGAATGTTATGCCTCTGGAGATTTGCAAAAATATTAAGGGTAAGCTAGAGTCCACATTTTGTGAAGTAACGCAATTAGACAGCTCAGGTGTCAAAGTAGTGGGAGAAATGAAAAATGTCCTCATTCGCTTGTCTGCAAACAACAAGATTTGTCAATTTATTGACATTACTGTGGCTGACATACCTAGTGGATATGGTCTTGTTCTGAACAGAGATTGGTCTGCCAGGTTAAAAGGCTATTTTGCTTCGGATTGGTCTCATCTATTATTGCCTCTCAAGGGTACCCCACACAAGATTAAGATTTCGAGAGAGCCTTATATGAAGTATACCATCACTAAGCTATGGGAAGGAAATGAATCTGCTGATTCTATCCTGGGAAACTATCTGACTGAGTGTAAGCTAAGACGTCATACCTCAAGCAAGGCCAATTCTATGACTAACGCTCAGCCTGAGCTCCTTCAACTTCTTTAGGCTGTAAGAGATGATTGTAGGATAGTAGACATGTGCTCAGTTTCAAAACTAGCCCAGCTAGACCATGGTTAGATGTCTCACGTATATGATCCAGCCCACCCTTTAGCTATCTAGATTTAAATTTTTCAGGAGTGGGCGAGATTTTTCTTTCTTTTTGCTTTGTACATAAATAAATTGTTTTGTGTTCTTTAATGCTTTGATGCTTTTTCTTTTGATTATTTGATTTGATGTTGTTTTATTTTATTGCTTTGCTAGCATTTCTTTTGGTTTTGAATAAAGAGGCAAACTTTTGGTTGCAATGGAAACATTAGGGTTCTTTATTAACAGAAATCTTGAGCAAAAGACTGTGCTTAAAGTATAGAATGTCTTCTAGTAGCAGTGTTCCTAACTGGCAATGCATTCATTGAAGTCTTACGTAACCCCTTCAAATAACTCAGAATTAAAAGAGGTCTGGAATCCTATTTCGAGGCTCCATCCACTTCACATCTTAAATATCCAAGGGGGGACAGCAAAAGACCCACGGAAAGGAAGCAAAGTAAATAGTATATCATATATAAATGATCCCATGCCATAATTTCAGAAAAGCTAAAAGCTATCAAGAGTCAAAACTCCTTAAATAAAAACAATACATATCAAAGCAAAGTATCAAAGCATGAAGTACTAAATTGCCACAATATCCTCTCCGTCCGTGAACTGAAATATGAAGTACACTGTTCACACAAAAGGACACTATGGGATAGAGGATCCTGAATTAAAATTCAGTAAGAAAGGCATGCAGGAGGACTCATATCAAAAGAACTAAAGTTCAAAAGGCACAAAAGTGCAATTGGCATGGGAATGAGGAACACAAGGATAATATTGTTTACTATCTGTTACAATCCTGTGGTGTCCAAGCTGGAAACTACCTAAGAACGGGAAAAATAAATCTCACTTATTTGGCCCCAAAAGAGTTATTCAGACTTGCAATATTTCTGATGTTACCATTTCCCAAAGAATAGACTACTTCTCAATGGTTTAAATGCTTAAGTTGGCCAGCCCAAGGATACAGACATCTAGAAGATTTCAACTTTTATTCAGACGGTCTTGCACTGGGAAAGAGTTAATTCAGAAATCTGGGGTTCTCCAGGTAGTCTCCTATTGTTGCAACTGCAACAAATTTCCCAAAATTCCAAAAATTTTAGGACCCTCCTTTTGCTTGAATTAGTTTGATTGTCTTCTTGGGTTTGGTTTGAGAATGTTTTAGAAAAGACTTGCTTATGCTTGGATTGATCTACAGTTGTTTTTCAATTTTGATTAAGAATTTCAATGATTGATCAAACCTTCATCATTTGCCTTTAATTGCGTTTGAAGCTGGTCTGAATCGGAAGGTATTTTGTTTTGATTTTTCGCCGTTGCGGGTGAGTCTTTGTTTTTGTCTTCCACCGTTGTGGAAGGAAATGCGTTTTCATCTTCCGATCCGTTGGTCGTTCACGTCAGCAGTTTTTTTGGTTTAGATCGGAAAGACTTGTCGTTTCTTTCTCCGCCGTTGCGGGTGGATTTTTAGTTTTAACTTCGACTTTGCTCTCGACTCGGTTGGCGAAATTGGTTTCTTTTTGGCTTTGCATCGGAACCATTGTCACTTCTGCTTTCGCCGTTGTGGATAGATTTTCGGTTTGACTTCGATTAATTTTGTCAATTTCTTTGTTTTCACGTCGGATGCTTTGTGGTTTTGCATCGGAAGTTTTTTTGATCATTTCTTCTGCCGTTGCGACTTCCAAAGAGGTTTAACGCCCGATGTATAAAGCGATCCACGAGCCGACGCATCAGCCTTTAGTCACTTGCCCAAAGTTTTCTCTTTTCCGCCGTTAGGGCTGTCAAAACTCTAAACTTTCCAAGTCGTTAGGTATTGTTGCTTCTGACTTAAGTCTCGTTGCGGATGGTGGGAGGTTTTACGTTTCCGGCGTTGCGGGTGAGGAAAGTGCCAATCTTGCCGATATGTCAATAGTTATCTTTCGATTCAGTCTTTGCTCCCAGTTATCCCCACCGTTGCGGAGGGATTTTTGGTTCAACTTTCCGCCGTTGCGGAGCAAAATAAGCTTTTAGCCTCTGATTCAGAAACTCTCCGACGTCCAATCTTCTAGGTTATCCTGCCATGCACGTCTCTGCAGCTAGATCTACTCTTTGGCCGTCCACCGCTGTGGATGGACAAGTGCATTCAGCCTCCGATTAGAAAACGCTCTGACATCTGATGTTTTTCGTGCCCGTGGTGTTGACTATATATACGAGTTGAGGGGTTATATATTTTATTGTTATTCTCGACTGTTGAGCGCTATCATTGTTGTGCGTGTCATTCTCATGAGCTGCGAAGGACCCCTCGGTCGGTGTACTTGCATCCAGGTGGCAATTGTGGAATCCTGACCGTCGTCGACCTACTCCTCACCGTATTGCCAGGTAGGCTCTTCATTTTTCCCTTTCCGTTTGAACTGTTGGTGGTTTTCTATGATGGTTTTCTTCCCTAGTCGTCTTCCTCGTCCCATTAAATTAGATGCCTATAATGGTGGAATTTTATCCTTTGACCATGGATGAGGCATTTTAACCCCAAAGCACTATTATTCCGACGGCTTTCGTTTGCATCCTCGCGCGTAGGGGATGGGGGTTTGGTGTAGATGGTCGTTACGCCGTCTACGCCAAGCCACCCTGTGTGAAATTATAGGTTTGCAGGGGGAGGGTTTTTTGGTTTTCTGTAGCATTTGAGGGTTGCCCTTTTACCCTTATCCTCAAACCCTAGCCATTTTTGCCTATGTGGTCTCGCGCGACCCAATTCTTACTCAGTTTCGAACCCAGGCCGGGGAAAGGGTGTACCGCGACACATAATTCTTCGCCATAGTTGCACTGGGGGTTTGTCTTTGATCAAACGTGCCCTAGAGACCCGCATCCTCGAATAGCCAGCATTTAGCCGCACTATTCCACGCGTAGTTATTTGTAAACCCTAACCTGTGGAGGGGATACGTTGCAGCATTTAGAAACCGCAAGGGTAGTGGTGCTGTTAAAAGCTTCATTTAAGGGCTTGCATAGTTTTCCCATATCTATCCTGCGTAGTGTTTTGATAATGGCACCTACAGAGAGCAGGGGTTGTCTTCGTGCTAATATAGATGTTTTTCCATCCGATTGCATTGTGAGAAATGTTTGGTTTTGGCAAACAGTGGTAGCTTGCATAATCTTACTGCATATAACTCTTTTCAATCATGCTAGACATAGAATAATTCACTGAACATTGTGCATTATGTTTCAATTGCTCTGTTAGTAAGGTCATACACATATGTTAGCTTCGTTAACTAATTGCTGTCATGATACACATAAAAGAAGTAAAACGCTGCACATTGTCATTTAAGTGTCTGCAACTGGAATTGCTTAATGTTACAATGTTATATATGGCAAGAAGAATTCGAGCTCACAATGTCAAAAAGACAAAAGAAGAAGGCCCCTGTGGTCGAAGAAGTGCCAGAGGTAGAAGTGGTCACCAAGACAGAATACGTATATGAAGACACTAAATGCATTTCTGGCATAGAACCTAAGTACCAGTGGGGGGGAATATATAGACTTATTACCCGAAGGGAAGTTCCTAACATGGGCTTAGAAGAAGAGTCCATATATGCAAACATTGAAAGATCTTCCCTTATGAAGGTTGCCACCAGACCAGAGTTGTTCCCATGCTCTGAGGTAATTGGCTGGATTTTTCCCCGGGCAGATATAACCACAATGATTCTGGAAAATGTTGAAAGACAGGGCTATGCTGCATTTAGCCCTAGATATGTGGCATTGGCTTATCACCTACCAGAAGCCCAAGTATTCCTATCTGATGACTAGCTGAGTAGCATTAGAATGAACCTGGTAGAGACCATGAAGACGATGCTGTTACAGGGAAAACATTACCGACACAGACCCACGGGTGAGTATGATACGGCGAGCTTGAGGGATCCCTACAGATTTATAGCTCTGATGCTTAATAGGATCTTTGGGAGATCCCATGGCAGATTCTTCAAGCTAGAGTGGATACCCATCATTTTTCATGTGGCAACACAAGGGACAGTCTTCAATTGGGCCAGCCTTGTATCAAGTAGTCTTTCCTCTTGCTTGGCCTCAGCTATGGAAGGAGAGTCCCAGAAAAGGTCTGAATTTTATATGAGCTCAATACTCATAGACTTTATACTATGCAGCCATCCTTTCCCTAGTCTCAGGTGCATCTGGGACAGGGAAAGAATGCATGTCTATGCTGCTTATAGACCACTGTGGGCACACCAGTACCACAACCATTACAGAGAAGTCTGTGAGCACTTCATTATGCCACTATACACACTCATTTTCCAGAAAGAGTGTGATTGTATGTCGAAGGAGGCCATGAAAGTGATACAAGATTACATAGATTACTATTTGACCGAACATAACATTTACTTCAGAATGTTTAGAGGCTCGAGAGCACCTTCCCTACTGCCAAAATATGCAACTGATTACATTGTCCATAAGGAGGCAGTCAGACAAGTGTTCCTAGATGGAATAGGCAGCTTCCTATTCAAAAACAAGAAGACTGCTTATCCTCCCTTGCCCTTTAGTCTTGGAAGCTACAGGTTCACTAAGGTGAAACAAGCCGGTGAATTCGTAGAGGAGCTGGAGAGGTTCCATTTTGGTGAGATACCCTATCACAAAAATGACTTCCACAGTGAAGTGGCTGATCATTGTAAAGAAAACAAGGTGCATTTTGAGTATACTCACCATTTTGATAGGGAAGAATCTGTCTTCCAAAATGCCCCAAACATGACAGCACTGAAGAGAAGTTTCACGAAGAAAATCACCACCAAAGGTGGAAAGGGGGATGAGTAGGCAAAGGCAGAGGAAGAAGCCAAAAGGAGAAATGAAGAAGCCCAGAGATTGGCACAGGAAGCTGTAGAGTGGCTGCACAATGAAGAGGAAGGGAAAAGAAAAGCTGCCCAAGAAGCAGCTGAGAAAGCCCAGGAAGCAGCTAAAGAGGCAGAAGAAGCAGCTAGAAAAGCAGCTGAAGAAGCAAAAGGAAAGCTTTATGAGGAGCTACAAAAGCAGGAGGCAGAGAGGGTGAAGCTGACATAGACTGAGACAGAACAGTCAGCTTCTGACATAGCTGGGGGGTAGACCCAGGACATTGAGAAACCCAAGGTTCAGGACCCACAAGTACCTGCTGCCAGCACTCCCATGGTCCCCACTCTCAAGCTGGTTCCTTTTGTCCAGAAGAAAGGGGAAGAAATCCCTGATTTCAACACTGTATATTATGATAGGGAAACAAAGAGAATAAAAAAGAGAACAGAGAGGAAGGTTGAGGCGGAAGGTCTACCTCGTAAAATGATAACGGATACGGCTGTTATGTTAGGAACAGACCAAGATCCAAGATTTACCCTAAGAGCCGAGTTTGCATTTATCCAAGCTTCAAAAGATAATGTAGGCAAGATAATAACTGACTTGGAGCAATCCAAGAAATCCTCTGCTCAGCTGAAAGATACATTGAGGAAAGAGAGGGAAGAAAACAACAAGCTCAAGAGGAAATATGAAGATATGCAAAGGGAAATGAAGTCCTTAAGAGCTGAGGTACAGGTCCTCCAAGGAGAAATACAAGTGTTGGAAATGACACAGGAGTCTCTAGAAAGAGTACAGAAAGAATACCAAGAGTTAAGAACTGAAAAGGAACAGCTACTGGCAAAGGTGGAGGATCTAGAAGAGCAGCAAAAGATCCTCTTGGAGGCCAATGATCTGGACACCCGAGAATTGAAGAAGGAACACCAGGAACAGATTTCCTTGCTCACAACTGCTCTGGAGGAAGCAAGAGAACAACAGGTTAACCTCCAGCCATTCAAAGAACATGTCTTGGCCCAAAAGGCCAAGATGCTGCAGCTACAGACTGTTGTTGAAGAAGAAAGATGTAGAGTGCTGCAGATCAATGGACGATTGGAAGAGATCTTGGAAACTGCATCTTACTTTGTGGACAGATCTCAGGATGTCCTCGAGGTCCTAACTGCAAGAATGGCAGGGCTGGAAAACAACGAAGAGACTCCAGTAGAGCTGCCATCAAAGGATAAACAGGCCCTTAAGCGGGATTATGACCTGGTAGAGTTCGCCATCAACACCGCTGAAGATTTCAAGAAGGAAGTTAAAAATACAAAGGGATTATGCATCGATTTTTTTAGAATACTTCTCATTACCTACAACCGGTGCCAAATAGAGGCTGAGCAGAGGCTCGAGGCTTTCCTGGACCATGACTCATTTTTGGAGTTTTTGCAGAAGAAATATCAGGATGAAGAAGCAAGGATGCAGCACATTAAGGCCACTGATGACCAGATTCTGAGAGGCAAAGTAGGTCATTCAGCAGTTAGTGTGCAGATCCTGGAAGACCAGCTTCGATTAAGCGTAGCCAGAGTGGAAGCCATAAAGAACCAGGCTGAAAAATTTGAAATCAACATTCAATTTTTGGAACCCTGCGCATTTGAGGGCATTGCCTCTGATGCTACATCATGGAAGAAGTTTCTAGATGCTCAAGTGGGAACCTCCTCATGAAGGGTCGATCATTATTGTAATTTTGTAACTATTTTTTGTAAAACATTTAAGAAAAACAAAACATTGGGAAACAAGGGGTTGGGAAGCCAAAAGGTCACTTAGGGCAGCCCAATAGTCTCACCCTTTTGTATAAAGATAGAAATCTTAGAAGGGAAAAAGGGGCTTTTTCCCAGTTAGAATAGAAAGCAATATTGTAAGGAGAACTATTTCTCTTTGCAATAAAGAAATATGGTTTTCCTGCTGGAGAAAGATTGGTGAAATTTCCAAATGTTATGCTGTGGATAACTGAAAGATGAACTATTTTGTTTTTCCAGTTTTTGTCCATCAACCGTGAGATCGTTCTAACTCTCTAAACCTACATTCTTGTTTAGATGATTTCTAGTTTATTTTGTGGAAATGTCACTATGAGTAATGTATGCTGCTTATGAAATAGTTGGCTATCTGATTGTCGAAATATCTTTAATCTTTCATGTGTTGTAGATAAGAATATCAGCTACCTGTAATTTCTGTTTATAACGCATGAATAATTCACATTACTCATAAATAAATCATATTTTGGCTTCCCGAGGATAGGTAGATAGATAGATAGTTAGTTCGTTTCATTACTGCATAGGTGATATAGATGCATGTGAGCCTAAGATGTGAGGTAAGAACCTGGGAATCACATTGTTACTGCTCCCTGCATCCTCATCACCCTGCATGGTTAATTAGGTATATGCATCTCATACATTAAGTCAAAAATTGCAAAAAACTCGGTGGACCAGGCCGCAACCGGTGAAACCTTTGTTTTGTTACTTTGACCTACGATAGCCGGACCGCAAACCGGACAGATTCCCTATACCAAACAGTTAGTGGGCTAGTTGGGAACATTGACTGGGGAGAATCCCTTACTGTTGTCACCTGGGAATTTCCAGGCCTCAACACAATGCTGCCACCCCCAAGCTGGGCATGATTCTCCAAGGAATAAGGAACAAGCAGGCTTACACATAGCCAAGGATACACAAAACACAGCCAAGCCAACACAGTTGGGATTTTCAGGCCATCAGCAAGACAACCAAGCCAACATGGTCAGATTTATCAGGCCATCAAGGAGTTGGGAAAGGCTAAATGATAAGCTGGTGAGCTCATTACAGAGCCAGGAACACCTACACCAGAACCAGCCTAACTTCTAAGACACCCACGCACACCCAACACAAGGAATCAGTCCCTTCTCTGCTACACAGTCCCTCAAGCCATGCATTCCCTTCCAGTGCTATTCAGGGGTTGTGGAGAAGAAATCCATCCCTCTAGCTGTGTCTGTGTGGTTTCCAAACACACCAGGTTTATCAAGCAAACTAAGCCCCCATCCCTGCTCCCCACAGTCCGAAGACCAACCATTACACGCATGCAATCAATCAACAGTTACAGCTTAAATAAGGAAAACAACTCATGAGTCGTTGTTGGCCTTATCATGTCCAAAACAAATCCCAAGCGAATTACTACAGTCCCCAAAACATATCAGTAAACACAACTCACAACACGGGGAAAAGAACAGTCCGTCCTGGACAATGAAGTCACCGGGAAAACTTACACAGACCACACTGGGGAAGAAAATGCAGTCTCCCAACCTATGCGTGAGGGAAACTTGCACCAGACCGCAAAATACAGAGGGAAAAACAAACCAGATTCCACTCTGTGGAAAATCGTGAATGACAACCGATAAGCGGCTCCCCTCCTGGCTGCGTGAGATCAAACAAAATAGATGCCTGTGTGTGAAAATGAATAGACTCTCATCCCCAAAATGTAAAGATGACCACAACAAGCACAACATATGGGAGACCATAGCAACACAACGTAAGGGAGACCACAACAACACAACAAATCTTGAGAGAACAGCGACAACCATAACTCATGGGGAAAACAACGATCCCAATCTCAACATTGAAATGACGGGAAAATTACACGACCATACCAGTCTATAAGGAGAACATACAGTTGAAAAAGTGAATGGCCCTTCACAGGAAAATCGTGGATGAAAGAGCATGGCTCCTAGCTCACTGCGTGAGTCAAAACCAGGGAAAATCCTATGCATGAGAATGAGCAAGACTTCCGCTCCTGCGAGAGGATGAACAACTCTGCCTATGCAGGAGGATGAACCGACAATGCAGAGAATGCGTAGTAGTATCCATGAAATGAGGGGCGTAGTCATTCTTCTTCCCATCGTGAGGTTCAGTCCACTGGTGGAGTGTGCATGTGGGCAAGGATTGACAGTCCTGCCACACTGCACTTCTAGCCATAACTGCTCCAACTAACAACAGAGATTTTAATGGTGGTGGGTGGATAAACCAAGGAAAGATGGAAAAATCAAAACAGGGTGGTGACACATGGATTTTCTCTCATGGCTCAAGGTTTGACATCCCCCACCCTTATCCTTCTGAAAATCATGCCCTTTTCATTATGGTTGCAGCGAGCATAGTTGGTTGGGTTCATTTAATTAAAGATGCATATTTACATGATGACAAAAATTGATATGTATGTCGCATGCCCCGATATACCATCGATGACAATTTCAACCCGAAACATAGCATAACCAATCAATGGTGGGGCCTTGGCCTTTAGCTCCGCACCATGATTATATACAATATATACATCATGTACATTTAATGCAACG
This sequence comes from Pseudotsuga menziesii, assembly GCA_001517045.1. Lineage (NCBI taxonomy): Eukaryota > Viridiplantae > Streptophyta > Pinopsida > Pinales > Pinaceae > Pseudotsuga > Pseudotsuga menziesii. The sequence goes on along the minus strand of LPNX010802750.1, from coordinate 257,719 downwards.
ATGTCAAAACTGGGGTGTTACATTCCCCTCCCCTTTCAGTAGCACTGTCCTCGGCGCTTTACAAAATTGAACAAAATGCTACATTGGTATCGCCTTAGTGTTCTGCAGAATTGAACAAAAATGGATGTGCCAATCGAATGGCATCCTCCAGCTCCCACGTAGCCTCTTCAGGTCCGTAGTGCTCCCATTGCACCTTTACCTGACCTATGGCCCAGTTTCGGAGCATTGTGACCTTCCTGTCGAGAATGTGCATTGGCTCGATTTGGAACTCTCCCTCAGGTTCCACCTAAATCACATCCCAATTTATCACATGGTTAGGATCATGTACATATCTCTTAAGCAAAGAAACATGAAAAACATTATGAGCTTTAGTGCTAGCAGGCAATGCAAGTCTATATGCAACTGGCCCTATTCTTTCAAGCACTTCAAATGGCCCACAATATCTTGGTGACAACTTGGCACAACTTCCAAGATTCAAGGAACTCTTCCTTGCCCTCACTCTAAGGTAAACATGATCCCCAACAATAAACTCCCTGTTCACCGTATGCTTATCTGCATAGCTTTTCTGTCGGTCCTATGCTGCTTTCAGATTCTGCTTGATCTTTACAACCTCTTGTTCCATTTCCTTGAGCAATTCTGGTCCAAGCATAACCCTATTCACTAGATTATCCCAAGTCACTAGTGTCCTACACCTTCTTCCATACAAAGCTTCATACGGACTCATCCCCAAGGATGCCTGCTGTCCATTGTTATATGCAAACTCTACTAAGTGCAAGTAATCTTCCCACTTGGTTGGTTTGTCCATTACGTACATGCGAAGCATGTCTTCAAGCACCTGATTAACTCTCTCTGTCTACCCATCAGTCTGAGGATGGTATGCAGTGCTGAAGTTTAGCTTTGTACCCAAGTCTACAACAACCCCTTCCAAAAGTTGGAAGTGAACTTGGAATCTCTGTTGGAGACTATTGCCTTAGGCAATCCATGCAATTTGAAAATCTCCTTCATGAATATCTTTTCAATGTCATCAGTTTTATGCGTAGACTTAACCGGTATAAAATGCGCTGCCTTTGTCAACTTGTCCACCACAACCATGATGGAATCATGTTGTCTCTAAGTATCAACAATCCTGTAATGAAATCCATGGAAATAACTTCCCAATTCCATTCCAGAACTGGCAAAGACTACAACAAACCTATTGGATGTTGATGCTCAACCTTTACCTGTTGACATTTCATACACCTTGAAATGTACTCAGCCATGTCCTTTTTCATTTCTAGCCAGAAGTACTGCTTCCTAGCTGTAGCAATTGTTCTTTGGTATCCTTTCGTACCTCTTCTCAAGACTTTGCTGTTGCAAATTGTCTTTTACCTGCTCATACAATTCATCTCCAGCAACATGACTAACAATTTGCTACCTCAAATATGATTCGCAAATACTAAGAGGTGCCATATGCATTTCCTGCACCTTCCTGTTGAGTGCATCAGCTACCTTATTTTCCTTTCCCTTTATGTGCTTGATTTCAAAATAAAACTCACATAAAAAATTCAGCCATATTGCTTGCCTAGCATTCAGAGTAGGCTGATCAAACAAATACTTCAGACCACAATGATCTGTTCTGAGCTCAAATCTTCTACCCATCAAGTAATGTCTCCACATCTTGAGAGCATGTACTATGGCTGTAAGATCTAGATCATGAGTGGCATAGTTCTTCTCATGCTCCTTCAGCTTTCTTGACTCATAACATATCACGTGGTTGTCTTGCATAAGGACTCCTCCAAGCCCTTGTCCGCATGCATCGGTACACACCACAAAGTATTTCTCTGTATCTGCAACCTTCAATACTGGTGCACTGGCGAGAAGATTCTTCAACTGTTGGAAGCTTTCTTCACACCTCGATGTCCATTCGAACTTCATCCCCTTCTTTTGCAAAGAAGTGATGGCATGTGCAACTTTGGAGAATCCCTCAATGAACCTTCGGTAGTATCCTGCAAGTCCCATGAAATATCTTACATCTATCACATTCCTTGGAGTAGGCCAATTCATAATGGCTTCAATCTTTTCAGGGTCCACAGATATACCCTCCTCTGAGATAATGTGACCCAAGTACTGAATTCTATCTCTATAGAAGTCACACTTGCTTAATTTTGCACACAACTGGTGCTCCCTAAGCAATTGCAATGTCAAACTCAAATGCTCTTCATGCTCTTCCTCATTCTTAGAATAAACAAGAATGTCATCAAGGAAAACAAGAACAAACTTGTCCAAATATCTGATAAAGACATTATTCACAAGGCACATAAATGTGGCTGGTGCATTTGTGAGACCAAATGGTACCACTACAAACTCATAATGCCCATACCTTGTCCTAAAGGATGTCTTATGAATGTCTTCATCCTTGATTCTCACCTGATGGTAACCAGACCTCAAGTCAATCTTGGAAAATACCTTTGCTCCCCTCATTTGATCAAAGAGGTCATCAATCCTAGGAAAATGATATTTATTTTTCACAGTAACCTTGTTCAACTGTCTGTAATCAATACATAACCTGAGTGTACCATCTTTCTTCTTTACAAATAGAACTGGTGCTCCCCAAGGAGACACACTCAGTCAGATATACTTCTTTTCCAACAACTCTTGTAGTTGCATATTCAACTCTAGCATCTCTAGTGTACTCATCCTATAGGGTGCCTTGGACACTGGTACTGCTCCTGGCATAAGTTCAATTGTGAAATCAATGTCTCGCTTTGTAGGAAGCCCTAGAATCTCATCAGGAAACACATCCCTGAATTCTTGTAACATCTGATAGTCCTCCAACCTAGGAGTTTCATCTCCTGATGGTTCCAAAATATGAGCTACATACAACTGGCATCCCTTCCTACAGAACTTCTTTAGCTGCATTGCTGAAACCTGTCATACTGAAATCACATTTGGAATACCTTTCACAACTACTAGGTTCCCTTCTTCATTCATGCATTCAAAAGTCTTACTATAATAGTCAAGCTTCACCCTGTGAGCTTCTAACCAATCCATTCCAATGAGAACATCATAGGAACCAAGCGGTAGGACATTTAGATCTACACAAGTGACCAATCCATCCATGACCAATGGACATTTCTCTGCCACTTCACTAACTTTTCTCTTAGTTCCAGTGGCTAGCTGAACTAACCAAGACTTCCTATGCTTTACTTTCTTAAAAGCACAAATCTCCACTACTCTAGGAGTAATGTAACTGTGAGTAGAACCAGGGTCAATCAAAATAGAAACAGAATGCTCAACAATCTTACCTGCTACTTCAACCACTATTGACTGGTGATCTGCCTAGCGGTCCTCCAGTGCTGCATAAATCCTAGGGACTTCCCTTGCTACTTGACCCACTATTTTTTCTTCTTGAATGTTATAAGCTGGCCTTGCACTCTCATTCTTGAGTGGACAATTCCTGCGCATGTGGGGTCCTCCACATTTCCAACATTGGAGTGGCCCTCTATTCTATTGTGGATCCTTAGGCTTTTCTCCTGCCATTCCAACTGCTTTACTTGCAGCTTGAGATGGCTGCTTCTACTGATTCCTAAAGTTAGAGGGTTTGAAACCTCTCTTTCTTTGGTCAAACTTCTCATTCTTCTTATCCTTCCATGCCTTATGGTAATCCGACTTACCTTTGCTTTGCTCATAGCAATACTTAGCCTTCCTGATTGCTTCTTCAAGAGTTCTAGGTTCATAAAACTCAATTCTATCTTTGTAAGACTGAGGTAATCCACTCAGAAAATGTTGGACCTTCACTTTGTCATCTCTGATGTACCGAACATACCTCAAAAACTCCAAAAACTTATTTGCATATTCTTCCATGGTTCGTTGTCCCAATCTCAGCTCATGGAACTCCTTAATCTTGTCAACATAATACCTGCCAGAGAGGTATTTCTGCTTAAAATATTTCTTGAATTGTTTCCACTTAAGTCTTCTTTCACTGATCCTCTTTACTTGCTTGAAGTGTTCCCACCAAATGCATGCTCTTCCATTCCGGTTGAATATGGCAACTCTTGCCTTCATGTTTCCTGAATAATCATGCACTTGAAAGTACGTCTTTATCCCAAGAAGCCAAGCTTCAGCCTCTTGCCCAGTCTTTACCTCACCATCAAATGTAGGAGGTTTAGCTTTCTTGAATTCATCTCGAGAGCAATCCCTATGGTGTCTCTTTCTTTTTCTTTTATGAGAAGAAGAACTTGAATCCCCGCTAGATTCTTCAAAGTGAGATGATCCACTAGAAGTTCTTCTCCTTCTCCTAGTACTACTCTTACTGCCTCTTGGTCTTGCTGTACCTCATCTAGAGTCTATATTTCTCTGCAATTCTGTCAAACTCTGCAACATTGCAGCATTCAACTGATGCTGCTCTTCCTGGGCTTTGATCAAGCTTCTCATGGTGGCTGCAACATTTGACGATGTCTCTTGGAATCTCCTTCCATTAGACTCTATGTCATCATTTCCTTTACGAACATTTTCTCCCATAGCATCTTCTACTCACTCGTAAGAATCCCGAGCATCATATCCGTCATGGGTTCTCATAACTGAACCACCACTTACTTACCAAACTTCACTACCTGGAATATTGCTCTTGAAGGTTTCTATGATTATGCAAACGTGTTAGTAACACCACTGTTAGATGCATAATATTGATATAAATTAGAATTACTTACCTTCTCCTAGAAAAATCATAAAATAACAAATGCCCAAATACTGGATCTTCTTCATCAAAGAACGTCTATTTGAGGGGGACGACGGGGGTCAAGGGGGCTTGTCCCCTTGTCCACTGTAGGGCGGGTCGAGGGCAACGCCCTCGTTTTTTTTTGTAAATCTATGATTTTCGTGCGGCGCATAATATCACTGCCACTTTCTCCTTTTCAGCCCTGAAAATCTACTAAAAAACCGTTGGAAATCCCTTTGAAAAACAACCAAAATTTGCTAAGAAATCCCACTGAAAAACTCAAAATTTCCCTTGTACAGGATTGGGTCTCATCCCAAGTAACATTTTGACGTATCAGCGGTCAAAACAACTAGCTTCTTGCGATGTATCGGCGGTCGGGAGCACTATTCATTGAAAGGATAGTCCCCTAAATAGCCACAATGGCGAATGTTCAATCCACTAAATTCATCCAACGTAGCTCATCGGAAACTGAATTTAACTAGGTGTCGGAAATGTATTCAACTAACCATCGCCGATGGCCGACAATTCTAGGACTTACAGAAATTTTTTGAAATTTTCCCTTTTGTCTTCCTTTCTACCGCTTGATCGGCTCGATCCTCTTCTTTTCATTGGAGAAATAGTTCCATCAGCAGCTACAACGATGGCCCATCATCTTTGATCTTCTCTCGATTGGCGGCCAAATCTGTTGAGGCATAACCTGATCGGTATCAATAGTCTCTTCTCGTCGGAAGGCTAGTGCTCTAGGCTTCCGAAACAATGGGTGCACAAACCCCTTTCTTCTTTCGATGGTCTATGTTTTCATTACTTAGAAAAATTTTGAACTTTCTTTACTGCGTCAGTGGTCGGAGGCCCTACCCGTCGGACGCGTAGTTGTCTATCCATCTGCAACAGCGGGCGCTCAATCAACTACTTTCCGCTGATGGACGTTGAACACTTAGAAAAAATTTCCCAATTTTCCCTCCAACTGTCCTCCGTCGGGTATGCTTCCGCCTAGCTCTCCACTACATCGAAAGTCCTCCCCGCGAAGTGTTCTGATGAACCGACAGTTCAAACACTTAGACAAATTTGTGGAAGTTTTCTATCAACAACTTCTGATCTCTGCTAGGCAGAAAGAAATCCTACTTTTGTCACTGCATCTTCGTGGTCTATTCAGGCCCATGTTGCAACATGAGCTTTGATACCACACTGTAACATCCCCGACCCTCTGACCGGCGAAGAGGACACTACCATGGCCTTAACCATCCGGGCAACCAGCCCCATGAACATGTGCATTCATAAAATTACTGAAATGCTGAAATAAAATGCTTTGAACTAGAACATGCATACATGATCATTTATCATACAACGGAAGCAAACATACGTTCATACAAGCATTCTACATGTTCATCACATTCATTAACAGAAAATATGATTGCAGAAATAAAATAGACAAGATTACTTATCTTATGAAGAACTTGTTCCGCAACCACCTATGTCACTGCAACGTTCCACCCTACCATAGGCTAGCGTGCTCCTTAATCTCTGAGAAACACTGCCACCCCCGAGTTGGGCATGATTCTCCAAGGAATAAGGAACAAGTAGGATTACACATAGCCAAGGACACACAAAACACAGCCAAGCCAACGTAGTTTGGTTTATCAAGCCATCAACAAGATAGCCAAGCCAACATGGTCAAGTTTATCAGGCCATCAAGGAGCTGGGAAAGGATAAATGCTAAGCTGGTGAGCTCATTACAGATCCAGGAAAACCTACACCAGAACTAGCCTGACTTCTAAGACACCCACACACACCCAACACAAGGAATCAGTCCCTTCTCTGCTACACAGTCCCTCAGGCCCTACATTCCCTTCCAGTGCTATTCAGGGGTTGTGGAGAAGAAATCCATCCCTCTAGCTCTATCTGTGTGGTTTCCAAACACACCAGTTTTATCAAGCAAACCAATCCCCCATCCTTGCTCCCCACAATCTGAAGACCAACCATTGCATGCATGCAATCAATCAGTAGTTACAGCTTAAAAAGGGAAAACGACTCCTGAGTCATTCTTGGCCCTATCATGGCCAAAATGACTCCCAAGCGAATTACTACAGTCCCCAAAATGTATCAGTAAACACAACTGACAACATGGGGAAAAAAACAGTCCGTCCTGGACAACGAAGTCACCTGGAAAACTTACACAGACCACACCGGGGAATAAAATGCAGTCTCCCAACTTGTGCATGAGGGAAACTTGCACCAGACCCCAAAATGCAGAGGGAAAAACACACCAGATTCCACTCTGTGGAAGAACGTGAATGACAACCGATAAGCGGCTCCCCTCCTAGCTGCGTGAGATCAAACAGAATAGATGCCTGTGCGCAAAAATGAACAAACTCCCATCCCCAAAATGTAAAGATGACCACAACAAGCACAACGTATGGGAGACCACAACAACACAACGTAAGGGAGACCACAACAACACAATGAATCTTGAGAGAATGGCGGCAACCATAACTCACGGGAAAAACAATGGTCCCAATCTCAACATTGAAATGACGGGAAAATTACATGGCCATACCAGTCTATAAGGAGAACATATAGCCGAAAATGTGAATGGCCCTTCACAGGAAAATCGTGGATGAAAGAGCACGGCTCCTAGCTCGTTGCGTGATTTGAAACCAGGAAAAATCATGTGCATGAGAATGAGCAAGACTTTTTCTCCTGCGAGAAGATGAACAACTCTGCCTATGCGGGAGGATGAACCGACAATGGAGAGAATGTGTAGTAGTCCCCATGAAATGAGGGGCATAGTCATTCTTCTTCCCATCGTGAGGTTCAGTCCGCTGGTGGAGTGTGCGTGTGGGAAAGGACTGACAATCCTACCACACTCCACTTCCAGCCATAACTGCCCCAATTAACAGCATAGCTTTTAATGGTGGTGGTTGGATAAACCAAGGAAAGATGGGAAAACCAAAACAAGGTGGTGACACATGTATTTTCTCTCATGGCTCAAGGTTGGACATCCCCCACCCTTATCCTTGTGAAAATCATGCCCTTTTCATTATGGTTGCAGCGAGCATAGCTGGTTGGGTTCATTTAATTAAAGATGCATATTTACATGATGACAAAACTTGATATGTATGCCACATGTCCCGATATACCATCGGTGACAATTTCAACCCGAAACATAGCATAACCAATCAATGGCGGGGCCTTGGCCTTTAGCTCCCCACCATGATTATCTACAATATATACATCATGTACATTTAATGCAATGGGGTCAAAACCAGGGTGTTATAGTAAATCCTTGCACTTAATAAATATTTTGACAAGAATCTATTCCTCAAATAGCATTTGAAGGTCAATCCCGTTAATACCATTTACCATTTCAGATATGATATGGCCAACTTTCATTTTCACTCTCTGTTGCCAACATCAACATAGTTATCAAAAATTGGCTGAGTAACTTTAGAGGAATCAAAGTGATTACTTGAATTTGATGCACTGTGAGACATTGACTTGTTTGATTTTGTTTGACAGTGATATTCTCAGAATACTCTTTCTTAGCAAACACCTTCTCATTCCTGGGAAAGGCACTAAATTCGTTCTCCTCTCTATTATTTTTGCAATCTTTCAAATGTCGATCATAGTTATATGTGCAACAATGGGGTCTTCCAAATACGATGGATCCGGAATCAAGTGAAGAAGGTAAAATAAGCTCAGAGTGAAAATCGATTGGAGGGACACTTGGTGGGGATACAAAAGTAGCAATTTCCAAGGACACTTAGTGGGGATACAGAAGCAACTGTTTCTAGGGACAATTTTGAAGGAATGCTAGAGACGTTGTCAAGGACGGAGGAAAGTATTGGTAGCACATCGCGTCATGCTATTGACTGTGCAAAATATAGACTTGTTAGTGAGGTAAGCTTGATATCTGTTATTTTCTAGTATGGTAAACAAGCAGCTCATTTTATTTTTTCTTATTGTGGTTTTTTTACTTTTAGAAAATTAATGATGAAAATTGTCAAGGATTAGAGTGAAGAATGAATATCTTGCATGTGGATCATTTCTACATTCATACTGACTTATGAGAATCCTATACATTGGGTATTTTTCCCTGCATTAAAATATTTGTCAATGTCTTTTTAGTTAGAACTTGAAACCTCTTATAGATGGATATGGATACTATATCAAAAGACCAAACTGGTGTCTTCAGCAAGATGCATAGTATCCCCTTCCATTCTCTACTCCCCAATGGTATCTTGTTGGCCATGGGATTTACCTATCCTCCCTGGAATTTGTTGATTGTCTTGGATTGATTATCTGTGTAGTCATATTTTTTACACAACCATACTTTATTTTTCTTTAAATTTGCATCCCTGTCTTTTGCACTTGTGAACACCAGAATAAAGATACAAGACCATGGTTGGATAACCAGATCACCAAAGAACGGCCTGATGCCTTTGGATTAATTTGTTGGCTCTAGGACAACAGCTGGTGGGTGTTAGCATCCTGTAATTTTCCTATTGTTGCGGTAGGAAGTCACAGGGGTAACCATTTCAACCAAACTTTATACTATATTCTAGCCGATACAGTCAAAGAGGGATCTCTATTGTCACAGAGGAAAGAAACACATATATGTGGCTTTGAAAAACTCACAGAGCATACTTCTCATTAAAGCTTCCAAGAAAATTATAGAGATGCAAAATCAAGAGAAGAATGCTTTCTGAATGAAAGTTCCCACCCTTTCCTCATCAATTGAGGTCCTATTTATAATGCCGTGGCTCTTGGGACCAACCCCAAAATAGAGCCCAATTCTGTTACATCGTGGGTATCAAAGTCTTGAAAAATTCCTAAGGTGGTAGATTTGTCATTATCACAAACAAATTGGGAAAATATGCGGTGATGTGCGTGCTTGATCAAAACAACAAGTATGGCATCTGGGACTAAGGCTTGCTAGTTGAAAGTGACATTTTAGAGTACCTCCAATGGTCTGGTGCTAACTCAGCTTTGGATTTCTCTTCAACAACATAGGTGAAGGATCGTTACTTCATTACAAGCACTCGTTCTTATATAGTTGCCCCCAAATCTTCACCATTTCACCTCTTTTAGGAGTCAGATCACTGAAAAATTGGCTTCATAGATCCACCTGCATACCTCAAATGATGACTGTTGTGTGAAATCTAAGAGAGGTTTTTGTAACTGATCATGTTCCCAAAAAACCCATGTATTCATTTGGCCATATCCCCCCCCAACTCTTCGAAATATGCTTTTGGACTTGATGACTCAAACAAGATTGCGAATTTATGGAAAAATTCCCTTTGAATATTCCTTTGATTCTCCCGATCCATAATACCTAGGTAAAACCTGAGAGAGGTTATTATATATGAGCATGTTATAAACAAAAAAAATCTCACATTTTCTCAAAATTCTTCTTGGTTTGGTGGAAAGAGATCTCGAAAGTTACTGACCAAACAGTCATTTGAAAATTTGGAAAATCACCCTCTGAAGATGGATTCGATTCTCCCGAACCAAAGATCCCGTGTAAAAAATGAAGGATTTTATTGTATATCAACATGTTATGAAGAGAATCCTCTTTGAGTTTTTACAAATTCATCTTGGTTTCGTGATAAAATCTCGCGTAAGTTAATGACTAAAACAATCATTTTCATAGAAAGACATGTTTTGTTGTAATGTATAAAATTTCATTGAGCTTTTGAAACTTAAATCTCCCGCACTTTACCACTGCGAGATCAATGTGGATCGTTAATCAAGATTAGATATGTTCTGAGCCATTCAATAGTGGAGCTTGTACTAGATTTTGCGGATCCTTTTCTCTTGCGAACCTGCCCGATCGAGAAAACCAACTCCCGTAGGGATAAAATTTAGCACAGGTGCTAACAATGAGCATTTGAAAATAGCCTTTTGTAATTGGTTTTAACACTTAGGCAGATTTCATTTATTTTTAACAAGAAAACTTTTTTTCTCCAACTTGGAAAATCCATATCTCACATGTATGTTCACTAGATTAGGATTTGATAATATGGATAGATGGATAGATCATCAAAGAAGAGACTCATACTTTTTGATATATTTATTGGCACACGCAGAGCCTCTGGCGGGCATTGCAAAATGGCTTCTCAGACAAAAAAAATTTCAATTTGGAAAAATTATATTTCACACATTTGATCTTTATTACAAACACTGAACCCAGGGATAGATAGACAAGTTACTAGATAACAGACCCACACCTTTGGATGAAATTATCTACACAAACACATCCTATGGCATGCATTTCCAAACCACCTCTTCAATTCCTGTTTTTAACACTCGGACACATTTTCATAGTTTTTCTTTGGTGGCCATTACGATTTTTTTCATTTTGATAGATGTATTCATTGCACATGTGATCACCAAGAATAAAACTAAAACCATGGATAGGTAGACAGATATCCAAGGAATAGACCCATGTCATCTAATGAATTTTTGGGCACAGGAACAACATGTGGCAGGAATTTGTAAATGACCTTTTCTTACTAGTTTTAACACTTGGACAATTGTGCCATTTTCAAGGTGATTTTTTTTATTTCCCCAAAACCCTAAACCAATGTCACTTGATGATATAGAATATCTTACTAAGCACAACACAACTCATTTCACCTTCAGAATATTCTTCCTCTAACCTAAACGTGCATTTTAGTCAACTTGGTGAAGAAAATTTTCTAACCCCTGTTTTGGAAGATCCATAACTTTCTCCACAAAAACTCTTAAGACAAACTAAGACCATGTTTAGATCACGGGGTCTTCACTTAGTGAAACCATGCCATAGCATGTTCGTTCGTGGCATATGAAACAATACCCCTATTTTCAAAAAATATTGGAAAATACCTCCCAAAATCATTTTTTTTAACCCCCTCCCAATATGCCTTCCCAATTTAAAAAAAACCCTATTTTCACTTTATATTGAATGTATCAATTTTTTCATTTACATTTTTTACACCCCTTTAGATTTCTACCTAGTATATTGGCATGATACTTGACATTCATTCTTTTCCCTCACCATGCAAAATAATTATTCATAAGTGTGTAGGGTTCCTTAACAATTAACTAAGGCTACTCCCTCTATGGTCTGTCTCCTCTTTGTTCAATAAAATGAACTTTATGACCCCCCCCACACAAAGATATGCACTCCTCTCCTTGATATATGGGATATGAGACCTTCTCAAGACACTATCCACCCCTTGTTGAAATACCTAGCACATGATACTGATGGAAACAAGGATAACAAGAGAAGAAAATAATAATCCTCCTCATTTATGATGATGCACTTCGAGTGGACATGCATGGACCATGAAGACTATGAGTAAATGACCCATATTTGCCTCCCAGTTTTCAGGTATAATCCACTACGGACTTTTCCATAGGGTGTTCACTATTAGCATACATGATATTATGTTAGTAGAAATTTTGAGTTCCTTACTTCTTCTACAACAAAACCTTACTATTTAGTATTTTCTTTGACCATAATATTAATGGATTGCGATCAATCCTCTCTAAGTTGCATTTAGAAAAATCAAACAAGCTTAGACAAGTGTAAGTCTTTTATTAGTTGTGTGACCATCCACATGAAATAGTATTACAGTGACACTCTTAAAAAAATGGATTCTCAACAATCCAAGCCTAAACTTTAATTCGCTTCTTTATTCAATAGAGTACGGAGATCACATACCTTGGACATTATGGAATAGCGTACCCTGTCACCTGAAACCTTGCAGTTTTGCTTCCAGTCACCCGAAAGCCTAATGATTACCTAGAAGGCTAATTTTTGTCACCCAGTACTACCATGCCTGAGCTCCTTGATAATCTAGTTTGTGTAGCATATGTCAAACAATGTGTTTAGCTAACAATGCCTAAAATGAAGAACATAACATTTGTAGGACATAAGGACTTTCTTGAAGAACTTAAATAAAGTTTTTAAGAGGACCCCCCTGCCACACACACACACACTGTGAGCCATGCTGTTAATTTGAAAATAAAATTCAATTGAACATATTATTATCTAGACTCACATCATCTTCTTCATCCACTGTCATGTCATGCCCACGCCGTATATGATGATCAAGTAAACTTAAGAGTCTTACAATAGTGTCCACTGGTGCCAGATGTAAAGTATTCCTTGAATGTGCAGACGTGATTTCATTTGCAAGAAGTTTTATTTTAGAAAGAGGAAGCCATGCACCCTCCTCTTCACCTTCATCTTCTCCAGGAATTTCTGCTCTCTCAAGATAATCATCCAACATTTCACAGAATCCTGCAACAGTTCCATCTACAATTATAACATTGCAACCCATGATCCAAATGTTAACAAGTGGGTAGGAAAACAAGGAAATTTTAATAAAACCTTGTTTCATTATAGCAAACCTTGATGATCACGAACTTCCAACTTGCCCCTATCTACCACTTCTCCAATTGGTGTATTTTCTTATCATTCTAGAATTTCTTACAGACATGGGTGTTTGCATGTTCTGAAATTCATAATCACTTTCAAAAATTTAGAAGCAAAACATCCTATTCATTACAAATTTTCTTGCCACAAAAAACTATATAACTAATTACTACAAGAATTATCACCTTCATTCCTTATCACTATATTTCACTATATCTATTACTCTGTTAATTTAAATATATTTTATTCCATCTTACAAGTATTTGCAGCTGTTCATGTATGCCTCAAACAGAAAAATATTTACCTACTATGATAAAGTCTATAATATCCTTGACCTTGGCTAAGACTGATCAGAAAAGAAACATTACAAAAGAAGACTAAAATAATTTAAAAATGAAGCCACTGTAATGAACCATGAAATTTTACCATGGCAAGAAGGGAAGTCAAATGATATCAACAAATCAATGTTCAAATAACTATTATAGAACAACAACAAAAAATCAAACCTTTCACTTGAAAGAAATTATCATATCAACTATCATATCTACATAAGGCCAGTTGCTATGCATTTCAAATGTTTTGAAGGCTCAATTTTGTTTTTCCCATTCAATTCAACAAAATTAAATGCAAAAAATAAAAAACTCCATGTTAGGACAAATATCTCGACGTTGTTTTGTAACATACAATGCAAAGGTTATGAATGTAAAACATAAGGAAATAGAGAGAGGCACCTGCATTAGTAGCCCTCCATCACGTAATGTGTGTATTTTGGCTTCAACTTCTGATTGGTTAAGCCTTAGTCTATAGCTGCCTGGTCCTCCCCTTACCATTTCAATCTACAAATAAAGATGAAATGCCATATACAAATAGAGCTTATGTTATTCCACTATGAAATAATATGTGTTATTTCGCTTTGAAATAATAAACTAATTAGCAAAACAGATAGAACTGACTGTCAACTTTTAAAGGAATGCATACCATATATTTGATGCCTTCAATGTTGAGAGACACTACAGAGTTTACCAAAGAGATATTCTACATTTCAAAAACATACATTGATACAAATTTAAAAGATTAAAAGGGTCACAATGTCACATAAGACACGTCTCTGACAAATTTCCCTCCATAAAGGTACAAGCTAAATTGTAAATGTAATATTTTCCTTCCATAAAGGTACAAGCTTTACACAGGCCACCTTGGGAGGGATTTTTCCTTTCTCAAGATACCCAATATATTCAGAAATGATTGCAGCACTCATCGCTGATGCTTTCCGATATAAAATGAGCATGTTAGAGCTCAATATTGGGTAAATGATAAACAAAGGCAATAACAGGACATACTAGTCCCTCAAGGTTTTACAAAACTTGAACTGATTCAAAGGCTTACATAGAGTGCTCCTCCAACCACTGAAAGATACCAAGGTGGCCTCTCTGTTCTGACATGCATTGCAATCCGACTGTCAAGACAACCTGTATGAATCTTGTTTTCTCTATATTCCACATCCTGTAAAAAATGAACACCCATCTTTCACAGAGCTCTATAATAAACAATACTATCATATAACAATGTAAAAATTTCCCCACATGATTTACTTGGAACCATACCTAAGAAATTTTCATAGCACGATGTATTGTTAATGTTGCATATCTAAAATTATTAACATACATGGAGAAGGTCAACTATTTAGTCAACATTAGTACGAATCTCTCCTCGAATATGAATTTCCTTCAGTCCAAGAACCATATTAGCTATGGCCAAAGCTAGAGATTCTTCAAAAGCAAACACGTGACCTGAAACTCATAACTATTTGTTATGAATAGTACATACCTTTAACAGAATCAATTATTAAGCCACTGAAAAATAAATGTGTACATACCAAACTGAGAATCTGAAGATTCCTTTTCCTGACTACAATGAACATGAAAAACAAATGAGTTTATTTTAGTCAAAATCATGTTACAAATTTCAACACTTTCAGTATTTAGGTATGGCATGGTAATTTTATTCTTTTGGGGAAACATTGCAGCTAAATTATCAGAAATCCATGATTCGCGAATGTGCAAATGGAAATCAGAGGATGTGATGCAATAGCTAGTTAAAGGAATGACAGGGCACATGAAGAATTGTTTTCCCCACTTTTCACTGTATGTGATTGAAGTTGGAATCTTGCCACCAAGGCAAGCAAAGACTAATAACCCTGATATAGAGAAGGGCATGAAGTAGATGAATTTATACAGATCCTACCAATTTGTAGAGATATTTTGCATCACGAAGTCATTGTAATGACCCACTACTTCCTGTCCCATATGGTGTTCCATGAGGTAAGAGCATGCTCCATGTATTTGGAGGGTGAGATGCAAGAGAAAATATGAAATAGCAATTCAAGTTATATTATGTACAAAGAGAGGTCAACACCTTAACAAAGAAATATGCCCATACATTTGGCTTGCTTTTAAAGTTGAGTTCCTACAATTATTTCCCAAATACAAGACAAATTTCAAGCACAAAATAACTATCCACAAAAGGTATCTATGTTTTAATTTCTAAAAAAAAAATCCAATTTATTTCCACCCTAATATCTCTCTATAAGTGTCCCTAATAGCATTGTTTCAGACCTGCACTTTGCCACTGGTAGGCTTAAAACCTACACTTCACTCACTACAAAATCTCATAAATCAATAACCATTTCCACTTCAATAATGAATACCATTATAAGTGGTGTGTACGCAACAACTGAAATGTCATCCAAGTTCCATTATCAGCCATTCATTATTTCTTGAATTATTTTAGTACTTGAGATGCAAAGTTCATGATAAATATCGGTGAACTTGGAACCTCTCCCTGTACTTGCTTAAATAGGGCTCTGACTTCTTCATCATTATGAACCTACATAGAGAACATTGATTTTCCAAGACCTAACTAGATGCATTATAAGATATTTATAAAGTAAGATGCTGTGCAATTACACTTTCTAGATTTTTTGCATAAAGCTATTAGAAAAAGGCTAGGCCATAGCATGGCTGAACACATGAGGAAATCAAAGCTTCACAGCCCAAATGATGCAATTTTTATAAGTTAATGCCCATTTTATATTCCGGTTGACAGCATCGACATATCAGCAAAGCCACATGAACATTACCACATTAGTAGATGACTTTGTGCTTAAGATAAACTTTAGGAAATTAGTTCAGTAGATCTAAAGCATCCATACAGTTTGCAAGAATTGCAATGAGTTAGAACAGGATTCTATACATGTAATGTTCAAACTAGTTAATGTACTGTAGATAACATTATATAGCTCTATGATATGACTGCAATCTTAGCAAAATCCCAACACAACCTAAGAGGTGAGGACCTAGAATAGATATAAGAGATGGACCAATTTGAAACATTGATCCTTATAAAATACATATGAGACAGCTAGTTTGAATTCAAAATACTTCAATTGTAGGGTACAAAGAATGACAGAAGCCATCCTTTGGAGTCAAAAAGATGAATGAGTGAGAGTTTTTAATAGACATTCAAAGCTTTTCCAATAAGGACCACAGTTCGTTTTAAGGACTGTTGAATTGGTAATTATGCTATGTAGGTATACTGATGTGCCTTTCAACTCTCTTAAGAAAATGTGCATTCCGCTTTGTAGATGGAAACCCAAGCAACTAAGCAACTAACTACATGAGGGGTTAACCCATTATGTCTGTAATGGGCATACAATGTGATACTTGTGATATAAATAGAAATGGGTTAATTGATGAACGTTTTGATACAACTGATTGGTAGTAGAACACGCCACATGGTAGATAGATGCCACAAAACATCTTATGAACTTCTAATCTTCTGGAGCTAAAGCTTATATCCATCTTGGCTGAAGATCAAGGATGTTATCGATATTTTTCTTGACAAGTGTGGTAATTGTTCTTATTATATAACAGGCTAAGATTATTGAAAACAAATTTCAGCATCTAGCATATAGGACAACCGTTCTTCAAAGTGGGGGAAGAGATTCTGGACCCTGTATGCCTAGAACGCCCAACACATATCTTATAAATTAGCCTGATGTGTCCAACATTCAAATCTGAGACACTCATTGAATACAAGTGTACAGGACAAGGCCTGAATCATTCCAACATCGAATACAAGTGTACACACTTAGGATGATCTAAATCTAGATTCTCAAGTGTACATGACAAGGCCTGAATCATTCCAACATCTTTTAGTGTTTTTGACACTTATGTTGAGATATTTGAGCCTGAAGGTGAGTGTGCTGCAAGAACATCATTTATCAGATCTATTAATGCATTCATTTGGCTTTCTGGAGTGTACATGCTAAAAATTCTACTGAATCATTGGTTGATCCAAAAATTGAAGAACAAAAGCTACAGAGTGTGACTGCACTAGTGCTGCCTTCTCCAAAGAAGCAATATGTTTCAAATTTAGCTTCAAGGAAAGTCAATTCAATCAGCATACCTCCTATCAAGGCTTATGATGCAAAAGAGGGTGAGGCTGAGCAATATGAATACAAGTCAAAGGGAATCAGGGGATGAATAAATCTTGTGCGACCCCAACAAAGAAAAATAGCAGAGGCTTTAAGAAAGATCATGGGCATTCTGGCTCAAAGAAGTTTATCCAATTTAAAATTTGAGTTCTCCATTAGAAATATCAGAGGAGAAGAACCATTGAAGAACATACCTCTTTCAATCTATGTCCACTCTCCATGGTTTGGCTTCTTAGGACCTTGACACATTTTTGTTTGAATTTGATGTCTTATGTCGTAGTTATGATTTTTTTCTGATGCACAGAAGTTGAATTTGCTTCTTGCCACATTGAAGAATGCAAGCAACAACACTGAGATGGCTCAATGGACTTGGAGGTCAAACCATATGGAAAGAAATTAAACAATATTTCCACCAAAAGTACCAAGACTATTGAAACTCTGAATACCTTTCGAAGTATAATTCATGATGTAACAACGAAAAATGAATATCTAGAAGATTGTGTAGAAATATTTCAATATAATTTGCAAAGATCTAGACATAATAATTTGGACAAAGAAACTCAAAGAAAAATTATGATTAGAGGATTAAAATATGAATATAGTGTTGAAGGTGAGTTGTCATTGATATCAACAAGAGAGATCTATGTCAATAATATCAAGCAAAGTAGCATTATATTTTTTAGAAGTAAACTGATGATGTGGTAGAAGAATCATTTGATGACAAAGATGTCGATGTTGAAAAGGAAGTGTACAAGATTAGCAATGCTAATGAAGATAATATGACCACTATCAAAATTTGGTTTTTACAATCAACTGTGACAAGATCAGACATTGCAATCAACTGTATTCTATATGGAAATAAGGAGTTCAATAACTGGAATATTTAGGTATTATTGTCAAGAAGCAATGATTGTCTAAATAATTTCAACATTAGAATATTGATTCATTACTGTGTTGAGGCCTGTAAATTCGCAGGCGACAACAGCAAGGGATTCTCCCCAGTCAACATTCCCAATTAGCCCGTGACTGTTTGGTGTAGGGAATCTATCTGGTTTGTGGTCCGGCTACCATAGGTCAAGTAACAAAAATTAAAAGGTTTTACCGGTTGCGGCCTGGTCCACCGTATATATTTTTGTATTTTTTATATAAAGGATGATGTGCAAGTTCCTACTTAACGTGCAGAGTAATAAAGAATGCAAGGAGTATTCACAATGCGATGTGCAGGTTCTTACCTCTCGTCTTAAACTCCCAAGCATCTAAATCACACACATTGCAAGAAAATAAATACTAACTAGGCTATCTCTAGAGAGCTAGATATTAATTCATGAGTAATGCAATACTGTCCACATGTTATGGAAAATCACAGATAGTTGTTATTATAACCAAAACATATAAACATGAATAAAAGTATACATGACAAGATAGCTCATCAACAGTTAAAAAATATCATTACTCATAGTGGAAAACATCACAGAATATACTAGAGAACATTCAAGCAAGAACATAGGTTCAGAAAGTTAGAACGCTCTCACAGTTAATGAAACACAGTTGAAAACGAAATAGTTCCCATTCAACATCGTTCATTTTATCACATTGAGACATTCCACATAGCACCTTCTCCAACAGGAAAAATTTGCAATTTCTGATTGTAAAACGAAATAGTTCCTCTTACAAACAATAGTTCACAAGTTTTTCCAGGGAAAAGGCCCCTGTAAGTTCTAACTTTCCTATATTTAAACCAAATCAGCTAACCACTTGGGCTGCCCCAACCGTGTGACCTTTGGGTTCTTCCAAATTGTTTAATATCCCTATTTTTGTCTTTTCTATGAGTACTCATGATTTACTTCATGCGTTACATTTTTAGAGTACTCAACAAAGCGGGATCCGCTTGGTAACTGACAAATCTTTCTAGGCCTGGGCTTTTGTCGCAATTGATTCTTCCTTGTCTTTTGTTTGCTCTCCTTGAGATCCCGTTGGTTTCGGTACGAAATCTACCTAACACTATCCAGCTGTTTTCTGCTACTTCGTCTCCCCGCTATGCCTTCTCGCAGTAGTAATTTATAAAAATCTCTTGAGTTCATCTGCAATTAAATGACATGTATCATTAATCAGGACTGCATTTTCAATAAAACCAAACTGTATCAACAAACAACTAGTCATCAAAAGAGGCCCTATACTGCTATGAAAACCTTAACAAGCACCAAGACCACTGTCTCGTCCACAAGGGTTTAAAACGGACGAAATGACGGGGAGAGAAAACTTATCGGCGGCCTAAGATACTAAAACCTCGACCGCAGTAGTCTTACTCACAGCCGCGTCAACAGATCTCCAACAGGAAATGGGGTCTGTGAGACCGTTAAGTTTATCAGATTCGGAAAAGCTAGACTCAAATTCTATGTGAAAAAGTCCCAGTCGACGAGCGGAAGGACATCAATGTCAGACACTCAGTGCGTTACACAGCCGCAAGGGTGGAGAAGGAAATACTATGGCCTCCGATCCAACACAAAGTGACAAACACCCGACAAAGCATCGACGGGCGGAACGGTTGTATGTCGGATACTTAGTTTGTTTGGGAGCTGCAAGGGCGGAAGATAAACATACTAACTCCTCTGATAATATAAACAAGTTAAATGCTATGAAGTGGCCACGAAGGAGTCACGATTCTTCCGCAGAATAATCATTGTTTAATTTTCACGACGGAGGCTTCCCGAGTAAACATGGCTCCGATACGTTGTTAAATTGGCCTTTGGAAAAGTGGTTAGCACAGGAAATAAGTTCCCGAGAGGAAATCGCAACTCGAAAGGTAACAAAACAAACTCTAAACTCTGCGACCCACAACAGTTTCAAACATAAGAAATTTTTTGAAAACAGGAAGAGAGTTAACCTCAACATAGTCCGAAATTAAAGCATGACAAAAGGGTTCATGGATCCAAACGATTCAAGGCAATGCTAAAATTAATAAGGGGGTCCAAAATTTGAAAATTTGGGGAAAACAGTTGCGGCCGCAACAATTGGTGACTACCTGGTGAACCTAGATCTCTGGATGATTATTCCTTGAGTGACAAACTGTTTAACAACAAATGAACCTATTGAATTCTTCCAACTATCTGGAATTTTCAAATGGCAAATATATGTACCTTTAATCATTGATGATAGTCTGATTTGGGAGAGTGGAAACCAGGATTTTCAAGTCAAGATAACTCTTTTGAGGCCGAAAGATGAATTTCATTTGTTACCTCTGTCTTTAGGTAGCTGCTAGCTCGGACACCACAGGATTGTAGCATATGGTAAATAGAAATATTAATTTGTTCCTCATTCCCATGCCAGTTTTGCACTTTTCGTGCTTTTGAACTTTTGTCCTTTTCATATGAGTCCTCCTACATGCCTTTATTTCTGAATTTTGATTAAGGCTCCTCTATCCCTAGTGTCCTTTTGTGTGAGATATGTATTCATGTTTCAGCTCACGAATGGAGAGGAACTTTCGGCAATTTAGTACTTATATGGTTCAACATTTGTTTTGATATATAGTGCTTTCATAGGAGCTTTCGACTCTTATCTGCCTTTTGGCATTCAATTCTTAGCATGGGATCATTTATATATAATATAATGTTTACCTTGCTTCTTTTCCATGGGCCCTTTGTTGTCCCTCCCTAGGAAATTTTTAAATGTGACATGGATGGAGCCTCAAAATAGTATTCCAGACCCTTTGATTCTGGTTTATTTCACAGGAGTTAAGCAAGACTTCAATGCGTACATAGCTATTCGAGAAAACTGCTAAAATGGAAGAAATCCTTTTAGATAAACAATAATACATAGTTTTATACTCAAGAACTTTAATCATTCCAAAATTCTAATGTTCTCTATGCAACCGCGAGTTTGCCTCCTTTATTGAAATTAGTAGAATTTAAACTAAAACAAAACTGAACTACATAACTCAAAGAAGACGGCCAAGCCAGATTATTAATATACAAGATAGAAGAACACAAACAAAACTCAAGAAAAATAACGTTTGAGAACTAAGCCATTTACTGGTAAGTTCTCTTCCCACCCTTGTAAATCTTGCAACTTATAAGTTGAAGGGCCAAGATTTGCCGCAATCTGGAAAGGACCTACCCACAACTGCTGGAATTTCGTGTGTTTTCCTTTCTCATCATGGGGGTGGTCCCACTTGAGAACCAAATCTCCCACCTCAAAGTCTTTTGTTCCTGCCTTGTGTTTATCGAACCATATTTTTACTACCTCTTTTTGTTCCTTAAAGCGCTCTCTGGTTTTAGATCGAGACTCCTCTACCTTCAAGGGATTATATATCCTCATTTGCAAGACTTTATTATCCAATCCTCTAGATTCTTGAGCTATTATGGAAGAGGGTAGCATGATATTGGGGGGTAGAATGGCCTCTTTACAATACACAAGGGTATACAGAGACACTCCTATCAAAGACTTGGGGGTGACTCTATCAGCCCAAAGGGCGTTTGGTAAAGCTGAGTGCCAACTCCTCTGATTTTCTATCACCGTCTTTTTTAAAATCCTAATTAGGTTCTTGTTGGTAGATTCAGCTAAGACATTTCCCTGTGGATAGTAATTAGCAGAGTAATGCAATTTAATCCCTTTCTCATGAGCAAAAGCAGTTAATCTTATTGAGGAAAAGTAAGTAGCATTATCAAAAACTAAAGAAACTAGAACTCCAAACCTGGTCATAATATGGTCTTGCAAGAAGTCTATGACCACATTCTCATTTATTTTGTGCAACGAGATGGCTTCGACCTAGTGAGTGAAGTAGTCAGTTGTTGTCAGAATATACTTTTGTTGCAAGGAAGAATTCGGCTTTATCTCCCCAATGATATCTAACCCCCATGTTCAAAGGGATCTGTTATTATCACAGGCTTCAATGGCCCTACTGATTTAGCTTGTCTTCCGCTACACCTTTGACAAATGTCGCACTTCTTGACATGGGCATGTGCATCTTTGAAAAGCATGGGCCAATAGTATCCATATCTGAGAATTTTTTGAGCTGTATTATCTCTTGAAAAATGTCCCCCAGTAGGCCCGTCATGCAAATCTGTCATTACCTTCTTCGCATCTTCTTTCTCTAAGCATCTAAGAAGAACTCCGTCATAATTTTTTATGAATAATATTCCTTCAATAATTTGATAGGAGGCTGATTTAAGACGTAGTGCTCTTATTTTCTTAGAATTCCAATGTTCTAGCAACGCTCATGTCTGAAGGTAATGCACAAGGTCTCGATACCAAGATTCCGGGGCTATGAAAAGAGGACATACATCCATCAAATGTAATTCAGCCTCGTCTTCCTAGGCATGTTCTTCATTGTTCCTATTTTCAGTGATTAGTCTACACAACCCTTGCCCTTTAACTATAGAAGTTGGCTTGAACTTGAGGTCATATTCCTGAAGAGCTGTTACCCAATTACCCCTTCTTTCTCCTAACTCCTTCTGTACAAAAAGAGACCTCACCACTAGGTGTGGGACGATTACCTTGGTTCAGTTTTTTAGTATGTAGGGCCTGAATTGTTTCACTACTTTAAACACTGCGTAAGCTTGTTTATCTATAGCCAGGTAATTCAATTCGGCCCCTTGTAGACCAGTGCTCACAAAAGATATGGGGAATTCATCTCCCCCATCTTCCTTCTGAGTAAGTACAGCTGCTAGCGAATCATCAGATGCGAAAGTGTATAGAATAAAATCTTTATCGAAATCTGGGATTTTGAGGGAGGTTGCGTGCACAACAATGGTTTTAATCTTGCTAAATGCTTTCTTCTCAACCTCAGTCCACTTGAATTGTACACTTTGCTTTACCATTTGCTGCAAAGGTTTAACAATTTGAGCGAAATCTGGCACAAACCTTCGCACGAAGTTTATTGTCCCCATAAACGATTGCATGCCCTTTTTATTATGGGGCAAGGGGATCTGTTCAATGGATTTGATCCTTTTTGGGTCTATGGATATTCCCTTCTTTGAAACTACGTGACCCAGCAACTTACCCTCCGTAACAGCGAACACGCACTTCTTGGGGTTGAGTGAGATACCATATTTTCGGCAGAATTCAAAAATATGCTTTAGATGAAACATGTGTTCTTCTCTCCTCTTTGAGAATATCGTGATGTCATCGAGGTACACTACAGCACTGCAGCCAATCAAACTGCGGAAATCTATGTCCATAGCCCTCTGGAGCGTAGCTCCAGCGTTTATAAGCCCAAAGGGCATTCTTCTGTAAGCGAAAGTTCCCTGCCTGGTCCTGAATGTTGTTTTCAATCGGTCTTCTTCAGCTACTAATACTTGATTGTAGCCTGAGAATCCGTCTAATAAAGAAAATAGTTCATAACCTGAGACCATTTGTAGTAGTTGCTCCATGGGTGGAACAGGATAATTGTCTTTATCCAAAGCACGATTTAAGTTTCTGAAATCCACACATAGCCTGATTTCTCCAGATTTCTTCCTCACTGGTACTAGATTTGAGACCCATTCTGATTTTCTAACCTTAAAAATGATTCTAGCATCCAATAATTTTTTAACTTCACTCTGGATTAGAGGTTCCAATTTTGGGTGCATTTTCCTTAAAGGTTGCTGATAAGGTTTGACTCCCGATTTGATGGGGATAACATGTTGGATGACACTGGTGTCATATGTCTTCAGATCTTCGTATGTCCAGGCGAAAACATCTTTATATTGATTAAAAAGACCGATGAACTTATTTCTTTCTGCTGGTGAACATCATTTTCCAAGATTCACATATTTAGGCCTTGTCTCAGTCCCTAAATTTATCAATTCAAACTGTAGAGATGAGCTGTGCCTCTTCACGTTTGCTGGTCTTCTAAATTTTTCATTTAAATCAAACATCCATTCTAAGGTTCTGACTCCTTTAGGGATGAAATTATCAAATTTCAGCTCGGCCTGATGTTCTTCATCATCAATAATCACCCCTTTAAATACCTCTTCATTCGTTAAGCATTCTATAATCTGCTGATCATCGTCAAACACTCGTAGGTTGGTAATCATATGTAGAACCAAGGGCCTAAAAAGCAATTCAATGGAGCACCAATTATTAGAGGGCACAAGCCTAGCAGCTGATGTGGCCAACAAGTCAGCTGCTGCATTCTTAAGTCTTGGGATTGATATAATATTAAATGCATTAAAACATTTGAGTAAATCCCATACCTCATTTTGGTAAGCTTTTAAGTGAGGAGAAATGCAATGTATTTGATTTTGAATTTGTTTTACAATTATTTCAGAATCTCCAAAAAATTTCAGATTATTTGCCTTTAATTCAATTGCTTTCCTTAAACCTTGAACCAACGCTTCATATTCAGCTGTATTATTTGTACATTCAAACTCTAACCTACATGAAAGAAAATCTTTTTTCTTCTCGGGGTCTATCAGGACACAGCCGACGCCTAACCCTTCTAACGTTTTAGATCCATAAAAAAAAAGTGTCCAGAAATCACTAACTACTGTACGGGAATCTACTTCTACTACTAAGTTTACTATTTTACAATCAATTTCATCAGCCTGTGAAAACCGAAGGAGATCAGGCTAAGCGTCTGATGTGTCGCTGGCTTCTTCTGCTTGGTAATTTCCTAGTTCTAACTCAATAAAGTAATTTCCCAAAATAGAATCCACTGGTTCATTTTTTTCCTCAAACTGAGTAACGTTGTATTTCATATGGGGCTCCCTCAAAATTTTGATTTGATTCGGGCTTCCTTTATACAGTAGCCACAGATGTGACCAGTTCGAGGAAAAATATCCATTTAGCTTTGCCGACCAGTGCCTGCTCAGAACAAGCCCATAAGCGTCTGGTATGTCAGCCACCACAATGTCAATAACTTGACACACTTTATCATTCGAAGATAAGTGGAATATAACATCCTCCATTTCCCCAATCACCTTCACATTCGTTCTATCCAACTGAACAACCCTCTAGGTGGATGGTTTAGGCTGCCCATTTATCCTCTTGCAGACCGACAGTGGCATAACATTGACCGATGCCCCTGAGTCTACCAAGCAATTATGCACATTGTGGTTAAAAATTTCAAAAGTAAGGAGAAACGGTGAATTCTTGCTCTTAGGATTACCTCCTACGCTTGCTTCCCCAATTTCTTCTTCTTCCTTGAGCTGATTGTCGATGGGAAACCCTTCCTTTGATGCTTCAAGTGCTTTCAAAAGATTTTCTTTCTGCTGCAACACCTTGCACATTTCAAATAACGGGATATTTGCCCTTACCTTCTTTATATCTTCCACAATGTCATATTCCATCTTGGGTTTGGTGCGGTTTGGTTTGCCATTATTTATTTTTTCTTCATTGGGCTTGGTGAACACGTTAGTCTGTCTAGGATCTTGACTGGTGATGGTAAATTCCAGAGTTTGAAACTTCTTAACATTCCTTTGAAGTCTTTTAATCTTTAGGAGCACGATACTGTTTTCTTTAGCCGACCCTTGGCTTCTTGTTGTTACATTCGTTTCCATGACGTCCTCGTGTCCCAAATTCCTTTCTTCCTCGGCATCAAATAACGAAACACAGTCCCATAGAACCATGGTCTCATCCTCTTGTTCTTTCGTTGATGTATTACTGTCTTTCCTTTCTTCATCTTCAGCTTTTGTTAATTTAGAATCCAACAGCTGATTCATAACCAACGTCATTGATTTTATCCATTGAGGACAATTCTTTTCAGAGTGAGGTTGTTGGTGGAAAGTGCAAAAATTGTCCATTCCTACCTCTGTTAAATTCATACATGCCGAATTGTGCGAGGGGGTCACGGGGGCGTCACCTAGGGACCAATATGATATCACGTCCGTTCATATTGGGGGGGTTAAAATTAAAAAATTAAAAATCAATATATTGGGGGTGTATTAGGGGTAAATAGGGTTTTTTTTTACTATTTAAATATCCAATATGTTGGGGTATGTTTTATTCAACATTTTTGTCTGCCGTTCACTAGTCCTCCAAGCCTTGCCTGCTAGGTTCCTGCGAACTCCTTTGCTTGTGGTCTGAGTGCACCTGCACTAAGCCGAGGTGCCTGCGAGCTGGGTTTAGGGCATTTTTTCCATTGTGTTGCTGGATAACAAGGCATTTTTTCCAGCAGCATTGCAGTGGTAGCAGTGTTTTCTAGAAAATGAGAGCGTTTATTCACCATTTTGTGGTCATGGGTTTGTGGTGGGTTTCTGTGTCCCGTCATCCCAATTGACTTTTGAACGGGTTTGCTGACCACAGCACTGCCAAGTTCCAACAATTTAGCCGTCTGATGCAGACTGCTCACGCGGTGGTATTTATCGTTAATGTCGGGGTTTCTTTGTCGCATGTGCAGGAATGGCGTCAAACAATGCCAGCGCCTTCAAACCTAGATTTCATACTTCGCTTCTTCAAGGTTTGTGCTCTGGTTTGAATTTAAATCTTTCAATTTTGTTTCTTTTAATGGGGAGGTTTCACAACTATCATTTGGTTAATTTCAGGGTTTTTATCTATAGATGTAAAATTATTATAGAATTTTTGAGACCCGATGGATTGATGGTGAATCATTAAAAATATTAAAGTATTTGAATGGTCTGAGCACCCAATTTTATGTCTCGTGTTAAAATGTTGCCAGTTCTGTTATTTGATTAAGTTGGCTTTCCGATTTCAGTTTTTGACATTCATTTAAGACTAAAAATATTGGAAAATTAGAGAAAAATTGATCGTTGATGTCTGATTTCAAGGTTAGAATTCGGAACACCTGTGGAGTCGGTCAAGAAAGTTGTGGTAGGGTATTAAATCAAGTGAGGTTTCTTCACAGAGACCATAGTTCACTCTCCCCAAGAAATGTTGCTCTATTAATGTGACCAATTATGGTTCTCAATTGTGATATCTCAGCTTAGGCGGTTTGCTCTGGATGGTGTATCTCTATGGATGAGACCAAATGCAAGTTCTGAATGGTTTTGAATAAATATACTCCTTGGTTGTGGCATCTATAAGCTGAAGGTAGATTTCACTTTGTTAACATAGGGCCATTTACCAACTGAAAAAGTCTATTTGCATGTTGAACTAGAAATATGAGGCGGGTTTTTATAAGCTTGGATCTTTGATCATTTCCAGAATAATAGAGTCCAGACTTGTGTTGACAATAAGTTGGTCAATTTATCTCATATTTGTGAGCATATTTTGAACTTGATAGCAATACTTGCGATACATTGGCCAATGCAGGGGGCTATAGGTTTCTGAAATATAATATGGACACCCACTTACAAATACCATATTTTTTCCTTTGGGGTCCCATCAATAACCAGGATCTAGATTGAACTTTGAACTCCAAAATTTCAAAGTTTCTAAAATATTTGTATTTTGGAAAAGTTATTTGGCCTTGATGTTTCTGATGATCGCAATTTGCTGCTAAGGAGG
Source organism: Pseudotsuga menziesii (assembly GCA_001517045.1). NCBI lineage: Eukaryota > Viridiplantae > Streptophyta > Pinopsida > Pinales > Pinaceae > Pseudotsuga > Pseudotsuga menziesii. The sequence continues at coordinate 229,723 of LPNX010802750.1, read as the reverse complement.
GTTTAAATATATCAATTAGGTAGAATTTATGGATCCATCCAGTCTGTCTACAGAGACTAGTCCACTTGATTCAGATTCAGGTGTGGGTGGAAGTGGAAGGCCAAGTGAGGAAAGTGGATATCGTCCTTCATCCTTGTTTTCATGTGATTACTATGAAGTGGAACATGTCCATAAAATTGCACAAGCCTTGCTTTCAGGCTTGGCCACTGCATGTGTGGAAAGTACCATGGGAGACCTCTTCAAGACTCTGGCATCTGTAGCATCCAATGTGAGGAAGGAAATAATTGAATATGTTTGGAAACAGAGTGAAATCTATCCCACCCAATATGTAATGATTGTAGGAGGTTCAAGCTCTCCAGAGAACCCTGTTGATGTGGTTGATGACCTGCTTGACAACTTTGTGCATAATAAGCGAAATTTGTTTATGAGAATGTCTAGCTGGCTTCTTAGTGAATAGAAAGAAGAGAAGATTGATGACTTTGTTGAAGAACTGGAGATAGTGGGGTTTTCGGTGAAGGGGTGATGAGAAAATTTAGCAAAGGATCTCTTGAAGAGCATTGACCTAATCAATGCCTACCACTGTGAGATGAAGTTTGAATCTAGTGAAGAACTTACATTGCACAAAAGTAAGTGCGGCCTGCAACCTATAAATTGTGCAAATGAGGGGTGCAGGGAGGTATTTTCTGGTGTGTATGCAGAAAAGCACAATGATTCATGTCCTTTAAAACTGTGTATGGTGTTTATTCACCATTTTGTGGTCGTGGGTTTGTGGTGGGTTTCTCTGGTGCTGGAGGAGGCACATTGGAGAGCCATTTCATATCATTCTTGGAGTTACACTGTAGTGTGTTTAATCTTTGATGAAAAATGCTTGTACTTCTTTTTGTGAGATAGCAGAGACAGTTGCTTACCCATCAGTAGTTCCAGAATCAATAGCATGGTCAAAATAGTAATTCCTAGAATCACGAACTAGATCTTATACCTATGCTTTTTCCACTGATGAATAAACTCATGTTTATAGGTCAACTACAATGAGATCTACATATCTAACTATTGCTACCTTTTCCACTGCTGATGTTGATCTCTTTATGCGGCCTATACCCCTGCGTATGATGAATCAATGGGTTATGTATGGATTTCGAATTGGAAGAAATGCCAGTGGTCTGGGAACAAATCCAATTGACCGAGTTTACTCCAACATTGACCCATATTCCGTTGCAGGACCAGCTTACCTTCACTCTGTTCCAGATTCATGCTATTTAGACCTAGTACTAGTAGCATATGTTTAATATAGGGTAGTCCCTCCCATGGAACATTCGGTACCTTATTGAAAGAGAAAGATAAGCATTCTCCTATAGAGGATTGTGTCCATAAAGATAGTCAGGGGCCGTTTAGTGGGTGTTTTTATTGTTCAATATTTTGTAGTTTTTGGTGTCAACTGCTTTAGCATGCCCCATTTTGTAGTCGGCAAATTTTCCAGGGTTTTCGTATTCAATATACACCATTCCTCAAGGGGCGGTTGTTTGCACAGATTTTGTCTTTTTACTAACGTGTTTTCTTTAACGATGTTTCACATTTGTTTGGTTCTAATTTCTCGTCTATTGGTTTCTGTGATTTTGGCAGGTCTGGTCTTGGATGCATCTGGCCAATATGGTCCCCTGTATACACTACAATCTCCTTGTGTTGTTTTCGTTTCAGTGTTCAGGTTTTGTATTTGTTCCTGGTCTGCAATCTCGTTGGTGTCTTCTCTTGCGTTGGCGGCTTTGTCTAGGGATTTCTTTGCAAGGAATGACCGTCATTGCTCTATTGCGGAGCTTTGGCCATTTAGTTCTGTGCACACTCTATCAGCTACTGGTCATCATTGTCAAGCATATCTATGTGAAAATTGAGTCTTTTGCTTAATTTTTTTAGACTGCTAGTGGCGACTCCTCCAGAGGTATGTTCATCTGGCCTTTTTGGCATGGAAGTACTTTTGGGTCTGATTGGTTAAGATTTACTTTTAGTGAACAAATGTTTTGAGAGCCTTCCCAAAATGATAGATAAGTTAATTGTCAATGTAAGTGGATTTCTCTTTGATATGGGTATAATTCGCTATTCAGTTGGCATGGTTGCATGTTAATGGGTATATTTGAAAATAGACTGTTTCTAACAATTGGTAAAATAAACAAATCCTTTGCAAAACATTTATTTTTCCAAAAATTTAAAGTCCAGCCTGCACTTCATGCAGAGTCAGCTAGATGCAGTGTTTGCATACCCTAGTGTCACATTCTAGACAAAATCTTGTGCAAATGCAGCTGCAAGCACCACCTGCAAAATTTGAAGACAAAGATGGTGCAAACGCAACTGCAAGCACCACCTGCAAAATTCGAAGACTGTGGAAACATTGGATATGCAACCACCAGAGTTTATATTTCATCCAAGTAAATATGGGAGATTAATTATCTATTAGACATGTCACCAGACATGTCTCACTAGAAGTTTGCTTCTAATTTATTTCTTAGTTGTTGTTCTACTTTTGGTTCAGGTTCCTCTTCTTGAATCTCCCAGCATGTTTTTGGCAAATGTTTTACAACACTTGGATTGATTTTTCTCTATCCTAAAACACTTGGATTGATTTTTGTCTATCTAATTTTCCTTAGGCCGAAACATAGAAACACATGCTTTCTCTTCCTTCAAATAATAGTTAGACTGTTTATTCTGGTAGTCCAATTGCCTTAAGCTAGAAGATAGATGGAATACGGGGTATCCCCTCTTCATTTGTTCCTTTCCTTAATAGCAGATTTCATGGGTATATAAATCCAAATTGAAATACTATGAACTTGTATTTTAGTCAATGAGTATGTTTTCAGTTTTGTTGCACTCTGTTTTACACCAATTGTGCACTATCCCTGTCAAGCATATTCCTATGCAGTGAGTATGGAAATTATTTGAAAATGATTGCTCATTATCTTTGGTTGTTATATTTTATTTTAAAGGAAAATATTTTTTAAAGGATCTATTTGGCTGCTATGAAGGCACGTTTTTGTCCTCCTCCCGATAAATGTTGTGTTTCTTAGTTTCTTGTGCTATCAATAATATAAATAAAAAAGGTTTATTTGGCCTATGCCTCCACAAAACCACTAGATGAAGCTATAAATTATTTATTGATGAATTATTCTCCCCAAAGAATAAATTTATATGAATATGTTGCTAAAACTGGACATCATAATCATACATTTTTCATTTCCTATCTCATACAACAAATAAACCTCTCGCACAGTTGACTCTTCCCATCTTTGCATTAACTTCTGGATAATCGTTTATCCTTTATTCTGGATTATGGTTTATCCATTATTCTTTCTTATTGTAGGAAGACATAGCATTATATGGTTGTTGTGAGTCATGTTGTTAGTGATGTTAGTTGCCACTCCTATTTATTGATTTTTTTTAACTTTAAACCCTCCTTCCCTCCAAAATGAAATATTTGGTTTTAGCCAAGGTGAATACTTTTGAACTCTGTAAATATATATATATATATATATATATATATATATATATATATATGGTTTTAGCTATGATGAATAATCTTGTTTACTGTAATTCTGAGGCAAATAATATATTTTAACTCAGTTAAAACTTATTTTCATGTCAATTCAATTGGAAGCCACCTTTGAACTCTGAATGTAAAGAATGTGTATGTACGTTATTCAAGTTAATCAAAATATAGCACTTGTTTTTATTTTTTTTGGTTGGGAGTACACTTTTAACCAGTTATCAGCCTTAACGACTCTCTCATCCTTGGTAATGAGCTTATAATCTTCTTGTTATGAGCTTGGACCCGTTTCTTTTCCAAGTATAGAACAGGTCCTACAAAAGGATCTGAGGCTTATTGTCAGACTGTCTTACTTTTTATTACTAGCTGGGGTGACTGCGTGTGAAGTTGGGGAGTTGATTCTGCCAGTACAATTTGTTGGGTTGATCTATCATATGTTGCATAGGGTGTATTGGATATGAACATTGGCACAGATTCATCAAATTTTAGGTTTGATATACCCTTTGAAATTTAAAAAGGTTCAAAGATGTATATCTACAATTAACACAAATAACCTACATATCAAATATGAAAAGTATAAATATGCAACCCTGAGCTTCCCAGATGGATGGGTTTGTGCTAATGGCACATAGGCACATTCTACAACCCAAATATGATTCACGCGTCACGGGCCCATATAGCCTAGTAACCCATGGATAAGCATAGCTACAATAATAATTTTTCTTACAAGTATTTGCATCCAATTCCATAGTTGTCATTTTTTTTTTGCATAATCTTCCTTCATAAGCCAAGATCTATCAGATTTAGAATATAGGAGGAGGTTTGCTGTTCTACACTAGTTGTTCTTGTTGGGATTTTTTCTTTTGAAATAGTGTCAGATCTGTGTAAATAATATGCCTTGTACCTGGTTCCCTCTTTCCTTCACTGGAGTTCTCTTTTTGTTTTTTTCCATTTTCTGTTTATACCTGTGGAGGTGTTGTTGATCAAGTTTTAGTGATGGTCTATGGAAATTTCCACCTTCTCCAATGAAGAAAGGGTTTGGATTTCTATTTTTATTTTATAGAAAAAGTGAGCTAGAACATAATATGTATGTTTGAACTTATAGAAAGCATGATTGTTCTTCATGCAAATCGATAAAGGTAGTATTATTTCCACTGGTTATAAGTGTCATTCTTCTTTACTTTGGTATTATTATTCTAAAATGTTGACGGTGATTCAATAGTGTATTAAGTTCTAAATAGTTGAGTTAAAGTTGCTTATGCTTGCTGGATGACAGTTTATGTTTAACATGCTAAATTTACCTGATCATATATGGTACCACGACCAATCTATTTCTTGTAAAATACTTTAGTTTCATTAGAGTCCAAGAACATTCTTCATTATTTACCTTGATACTGAAATTTAAAACTGCAGAAAGCATTAGATGCCCTTTTTTTTCTTTTGTTAAAGTTGACAATAGTTGGCAATACCTTTGTACATATCTTGTTAGCATAACCTTCCCCAACAATTTTGGTATCTGTTTCCTCACTGCTGATTTTCCGTGGCATTGCCTTGTGTTTATTCTATAGATTCAGCAGTTACATATTTAGCATTATGAGTAATCACAAGCTTTTTATTGGCAATTCAAGGAACTCAAAGAGGCTGAGGCTCTGATAGGAATCAATCTAAGGACTGGCACTCCATGTTTGCTCAGGAGACAAATGGTCGTCTAGCAATATATTTGGAGAATGTTATTGGTCCTGGCTAATCTGATAATCTATAGGAATTGGCATGATGGGCTTCAACATTCAAGCATCATTATCCAGAAAAAAAGATTAGGACTGTTAAAAGAGCACATATTCTCATGTTTTAATGTATTTCAAGTTTCAACATATCTATAACTTCATTGTATTGTTGACTAGATTGAGTGATCAAAAGGAGAAAGAAGCATTGATATGTTACCGATTATAATTGTGTTATCACTGGCAGCTTTAATGTTCTTATATTCATGACTGGGACCTCACTACTTTGACTTGAGCTCAAAACCTTTCCCTTTTAAAGAAGGGATGGCCAGGAGCAACCCTTTTAACTCAGGGTTGTCCTTTCTCAACCTGGTAAGGTCTTTCAGAATCAATCCAAGGTCAGTACAGGACCTTACCTTAGAAGGGTTGACTTCAAACTGTGTTTTAAGATGAAAAAAAAAAGTTCCACCTAATAATGGTATTAATGAAGCCGATGCATTAGTATTACTTTAATCTATCATTGGAAGGAAGGGGCAAAGATTGGAACCTAACAACACAGCTCTGTTTCAGGTTATCAAAAACATCTGTATGCTTGTTTTACTGTGGAAGGATTTTCATGAACCAGTTATGACCTCTACAATATATGTTTGCTAGGTTTCCAGCATATGCATGAAAAAATATTTCTTCTGTACTCCCTCTAGCGAATGGTTAAGTAAATGCATAATTTCTTGTCCAGATTGTTACACATAGATAGCATTTTCCTCATTTACAAAATAACTTATTATTGGCCAATTTAGTAACTGTTTTGATAAAAATGAGAAACATATCTGAATATGTGCACAGGGGTGGAGGTTTCACCACTTTGCTCTTATGCAGGAGAAAATTTGGAAGACATTTGCCGTGGACGGAATTTCCATGCTCCATGCGAGCTCACCACTTAGGTGGAATTCTGATTAAAGTTTTTTTTCTACAAATTCAGCAACTGAAATGAATTGTGACAGAGCAGAAGCGATTGGTTCCAATGGTAGAGGTATGCATTTATTATTGGCAATGTAAGCTTTTTACTGTTCAGTTGATTTTCCTCAGCAGTACTGTTTATAGAACTTTGCAATCTTGTCTGTTAACTTAGGATTACATTTCTTGTAAATAGATTTGCACACGCTTTACCTGAGATTAATTAATTGATAGTGATGGACAGCTCCAGCATTCTATGTTTTTATCCTACAAGCGCTTCATAGTAATCCTACAAGGATTAGTATGTTGTTTTTACCAGTTGATGTTTGTAGTCAATTTTTTTTTATCTGACATGGTCAATAGTACAGATCGATATTTCAATCTGTCATCTAAAATTTTTCACACCTTAATATCATTCTATTTTCTTGTTTTTTTCCTGTTCAGGTGTTAAAGTTGCATCAACTATGAAGGTGTTGAATTTCCAGTTCAGTGCATGCTAAATTTGTAAGATGGGAGAGTGGCATCGTCAGGCACTGATGTTCAATTTTGTTTTAGAAATTTGGCAGTTTTAGGTTGGCATTTGAGTGCACAATAGGAATTAGACATTTGAGCCTGGCATCTATTAGGCCTTTGGTCTTTTGATGTTTTCACATGCTTTTATGAATGTTGATGTTTAGCTTTATGTTGCATTCTTCATTAAAATAGCAGTTGTTCGTATTAATTGGTATTGGGTAGGATGCTCATGAATTTATTGCTAAATGGGCTAATATCTAATTAGTCGTCTAAACTTTTGGTGAAGATGCCATGTGAACATGTCATTTTCTTCAAGAGCTTTGTCAATGTGCTGCATAATTCTTATTTATTCGAGGTATTTCCAAAAGGTAGATGTCACGTGCAATCTTTTACGTTTGAAGTTCATAAAATGACTGTCATAATATTTAAGAAGCTGAATTAGTGATTTCATGGATTTTGATAAATAAAACGCATGGATGGTACTCCATGAGGAGAGAACACATAAATATTTGCAGTTTAATTCCCTCCAGTATATTTTAGGAATTGGGAAAATTTATAATCAAGATGTTTAAGCCTATAGAACTAACTCTTAAAAGAGGCCATTTTTAATTCTTTGATTGAATTCATTACTTTAATCTTGATCAAGTTCCTTAACTACTTTTTTCGGGGGTTAAATTCGGGGATAAACCAACTTCGTCCTACAAACCAAGTAGCTCTCGGACTGAAAAGTGTCAAGATAGCGTAGTGGAAACTAAGAAGTGACGAACAAATGAACAAGTGGTTAAAAGCAAAGTGCATGATTTGAAATGGAAGGAGGTGGCTCCTTTAATAGTGGCAAATGCAATTGCTTTTAAGTTGAATATTATGGCTTGGGATCAAGTATAATCTTTAAAATGGGAAGCATCTTGTAATTGGAAAGTTAGCTTAATCCGTTACATGTTTTTTAATCAATATAATTAGTCATTGATTTAGTATAGAAATATGTTTTATTCAAAAGGGCAGTGAAGTCTTTTTGGAGTGGATAGGTGCTAATACTGAGAAAATATAAGAATTGTGTACGACATTTCTAGTTGTCTCCAATCCAAGGTCATCCCACTATCCTATTTACATTTATTAATGAAAGTGTAAACTAGTAAGAGATTTTCGACATGGACGACAATAAAAACAAAAACACATTGTGCTATTTCTCATAAGATTTGAAGGCATGTGATCAATGGCTTACCATTTTGAGAATGATGTGTAAATGTAAGGTTCTTATGTGATAATGTTTATAGCTATAATAAATATATGGAATTTGTCTAATATTAGTAGGTTCTTATGCGATAATGTTTATAGCTATAATAAATATATGAAATCTGTCTAAGACTATTAGTATATGTATTTCCTATAGCATGTTGGTTAGAGTGAAGCACCACACCTCCACATAGTAGGCCCAACTATCACCAAAAGAGAGGATGGAGGACTGAAGCCATTACCTGATTGTTGAGGGGAACTAAGTGTTGGGAAAAGGTGAAAGAAAGAGGGTAAAAATCCACTTGATTATTTATTAGATCTGATTTAATATGCTTAGGTAGGGTTGGTTGATTTTCCAATGCACTTTGATCAAGTCTCCAAGGGAAATTAGATTTTCCCTCTAAAGAATCATGTGTTCTAGCTAAGAAACAAAAGGAAATGAAGCCAAAGAAAAAGAGGAGGGAAGGAAAAATGCTTCCTAGGCTAAAGGAGGCTTGAAACCCTTGTGAAAGAACCAATAAGAGTTGAACCTCCCCAACATTCCTAATTTCTAAGATCGATTTTGCAAGATACATTGAAAACCCCTTCTTATATAAAGTAATGTATGTAAGAAGTACAAGATTGATCAAGTAATAATGATAAATATAATACCCAATATGATAGATCTAGCGTGCCCTTGGTTGTGAGGTGCTCTCATTGTAGCTAGTGCATCGGTATCCCACCTTAGGGTGACCAATGAAAACAATGCCAAGATCCAAGCCAAACAATGAAACTATGGAAGAAACCAAACAAATATAGTAAACCTTTAAGGAGAAGCCTTTATTTTGAGAGGGATATGAAAGACCATCAATCTAAGCAACATGAGCATGAGAAGTTATAGATATTTTGGTCATAAATTTGATAGAGTATGGATGATTTGGAGGGTGAGATTTGGAGTCTAAAAAAGAACAAAATAACATTAGTTATGACAAGGAAATGACCTAGGGGCATCAAGGTGATGAAAATCATTGTTGGGAAAAAATACTCACTTCGGGCATTCTCATTAGCGTCTCATTAGCGTGTTTGATCAACAAACCACTTGTTTTCCAAGCTAATTATCAGGCATACTGATTTGTGGGTTTGATCGTCAAAATACTTGTTTGCCAAGACAATGACAAGGTTTTTATCCAAAATGTGGTTTCTAGGCCATAAGTTATGTAGATACTTGAGTGACATTGGTGGATTGATCGTACAATTGGCAGATTGCATGCTATTAATGAAGCATAAAATTGGGAGACCATATTTGAGTCAATCAACCTTTTTGTGCACCTTGAAATGGATTTGAGAACATTGGAAAAGTCCCAAATGCATCTCTAACCAATTGGAAAGTGATCAAATCAAATATGCCTTGTACCTGGTTCCCTCTTTCCTTCACTGGAGTTCTCTTTTTGTTTTTTCTATTTTCTGTATATACCTATGGAGGTGTTGTTGATCAAGTTTTAGTGATGGTATGTGGCAGTTTCCACCTTCTCCAGCGAAATAGAGGCACTGGCTGTGTTTGCAAATGAGACTAATTCTTTCCACATTGCTTTGGTTGAGGTAAGTTTATTTGCCTTCTTGTTTCTTTTCTATCTGTCCATAAATTAGCAACTACTAAGTTTCTTAACAATACCCTGTATTCTTTGCTGTCTGTGGCCTGGTTTTAATCTTGTCCTCTTGGTTGTATGTGAGCACAAGGAACAGCTGTGGTGGTTTTAGGTTCCTCCCAACCACGAGGTCTTGGAGGAACCAATCATTATAAACATAAAAAATTATGAATAATTATTTTGCAACAAATTCAACAATATAGGAACCCTACACACTTATGAATAATTATTTTGCACGGTGAGGGAAAAGAATGAATGTCGAGTATCATGTCAATATACTAGGTAGAAATCTAAAGGGGTATAAAAAATGTAAATGAAAAAATTGATACATGCAATATACAGTGAAAATAGGGGTTTTTTTAAATTGGGAAGGAATATTGGGAGGGGGTTTAAAAAAAAGATTTTGGGAGGTATTTTCCAATATTTTTTTAAAATAGGGGTATTGTTTCATATTCCACGAACGAACGTGCTATGGCATGGTTTCAATAAGTGAAGACCCCGTGGGGGGGTTTGGGATTGGTTGTTATCCTCCCGTTTCTTGTAATAGGGCTTGTATAAATTTTGGGCTTCCTTCTCCTTTTCCAAGTCTATGATTCTATTAGAAAGCTTCTGCATCATTTTTTCCATTCCTTCAAAATCTGGTGATTGCTCCTCCTTAGGCTTAGTAAATGACAAAGCTTTCCATCCCACATTTTTCTCTCCTGATCGTTCGGGATAATCTTAGATACTTTCCCTTTCATCCTCTACTTTCTCCACCTCCTCATAGGTCTCTGCTAGAGTAGGCTTGGCCTTCATTTTGGCAAACATGGCCAACTCGGGTCCTAAAGCCGAGGTATAGTATTCAATCAAGACTTTGTCTGAAGTTTTGTCAGCTTCAGAAAAATTCTTAAGATATGCTACAAATCTTTGGGTAAAACTATGCACCTTCTCCTTTCTTTATTTCTTTAAGGCACATAGTCCTTTCATGAGAGCTGCATGAGTTTTTTGGGTCGCATACTTACTTCTAAAAATCCTCTCAAAGGTATCCCAATCAGGGATAGAATTTGCAAGCAAACCAAAGTACCATGATGCTGCAGCTCCTTTGAGGGTGTGTGGGAAAAGTCTACAAACTACATCCTCATACTCCCCGGACCTTAACCCTTTTATTTCCAAATAGAAACTTTGCAAATGGTCGTCTACTAGTATCTTCTCATTAGGGTCAAATTTGGGCAGCATCTTTTTAAAAGATTGAGGTAAATCATGCAAAGGAGGTGTTAGGTTTAAAGGTGATTTGTTTTTCCAGGAAGGTGGTGGATTCGGTGGGTTGGGTGGTTGATTTGCGTTTACGCCTACCATGAGTCTGGGTGTAGAGTGAGGGGGTGAGCGAATAGGAGTGTGAACAGGAGAACTGTGAGGAGTATCTGGGCCTACTTTATTCAAAGGCAGTACAACTTCCTGTAAGACTATTTCTACAAGTTCTTCTCAATCCCCAACCAGCACTGAGTCTTCCAATATAGGACGATATTTCCTTTTATATTCTCTTCTGGGCAATTCAAGGATAATCAGCAATCCTCCAATATTCTTCACGTATGCCCTAGTGTGTCTTCTCAGATCATTAACAACTTCGTTGTCGACATAATACAAATGTTCTCTACCCCCTTCTTCTGGAATTGGATTATGAAACACACTGCTTTCTGAACTGTTACCGGTGGAATAGTCTCAGGAAAATGGGTTTCCTCGGCCAGCCATGCACTAGCGGCCCTCCTTCTAGTGCCAGAAACTGTTGAGGCCTGGAAATTTGTAGGCGAAAATAGCAAGGGATTCTCCCCAGTCAACGTTCCCAATTAGCCTGTGACTATTTGGTGTAGGGAATCCGTTCGGTTTGCGGTCCGGCTACCATAGGTCAAGTAACAAAAATTAAAAGGTTTTACCGATTGCGGCCTGGTCCACCGTATATTTTTTTTTTTTTTATTTAAAGGATGATGTGCAAGTTCCTACTTAGTGTGCAGAGTAATAAAGAATGCAAGGAGTATTCACAATGTGATGCACAGGTTCTTACCTCTCATCTTAAACTCCCAAGCATCTAAATCACACACATTGCAAGAAAATAAATACTAACTAGGCTATCTCTAGAGAGCTAGATATTAATTCATGAGTAATGCAATACTGTCCACGTGTTATGGCAAATCACAAATAACTGTTCTTATAACCAAAACATATAAACATGAATAAAAGTATACATGACAAGATAGCTCATCAATAGTTAAAAAATCCCATTACTCATAGTGGAAAACATCACAGAATATACTAGAGAACATTCAGGCAAGAACATAGGTTCAGAAAGTTAGAACGCTCTCACAGTTAATGAAACGCAGTTGAAAATGAAATAGTTCCCATTCAACATCATTCATTTTATCACATTGAGACATTCCACATAGCACCTTCTCCAACAGGAAAAATTTTCAATTTCTGATTGTAAAACGAAATAGTTCCTCTTACAAACAATAGTTCACAAGTTTTTCCAAGGAAAAAACCCCTGTAAGTTCTAACTTTCCTATATTTAAACCAAATCAACTAAATTCTTGGGCTTCCCAAACCGTGTGACCTTTGGGTTCCTCCAATTCATTTAATATCCCTATTTTTGTCTTTTCTGTGAGTACTCATGATTTACTTCATGCGTTACATTTTTAGAGTACTCAACAAAGCGGGATCCACTTGGTCACTGACAGATCTTTCCAGGCCTGGGATTTTGTCGCAATTGATTCTACCTTGTCTTTCATTTGCTCTCCTTGAGATCCCATTGGTTTCGGTACGAACTCTACCTAACACTGTCTAGCCATTTTCTGCTACGTCGTCTCCCCGCTATGCCTTCTCGCAATAGTAATTTATAAAAATCTCTTGATTTCATCTGCAATTAAATTACATGTATCATTAATCAGGACTACATTTTCAATAAAACCAAACTGTATCAACAAACAACTAGTCATCAAAAGAGGCCCTATACAGTTATGAAAACCTTAACAAGCGCCAGGACCACTGTCTCGTCCACAAGGGTTTAAAACTGACGAAACGACGGGGAGAGAAAACTTATCGGTGGCCTAAGATACTAAAACCTCAGCCGCAGTAGTCTTACTCACAGCCGCATCGGCAGATATCCAACAGGAAAAGGGGTTCGTGAGACCGTTAAGTTTATCGGATTCATAAAAGCTAGACTCAAATTCTAGGTGAAAAAGTCTGAGTCGACGAGCGGAAGGACATCAACGTCAGACACTCAGTGCGTTACACAGTCACAAGGCGGAGGATGAAAGACTATGGCCTCCAATCCAACACAAAGTGACAAATACCCGACAAAGCATCGGCGGGGGAAACGGTTGTATGCCGGATACTTAGTTTGTTTGGGAGCCGCAAGGGCGAAAGATAAACAGACTAACTCCTCTGATAATATAAACAAGTTAAATACTACGAAGCGGCCATGGAGGAGTCACGATTCTTCCGCAGAATAATCATTGTTTAATTTTCGCGACGGAGGCTTCTCGAGTAAACATGGCTCCGATACGTTGTTAAATTGGCCTTCGGAACAGTGGTTAGCACAGGAAATAAGTTCTCGTGAGGAAATCGCAACTCGAAAGGTAACAAAACAAACTCTAAACTCTGCGACCCATAGCAGTTTCAAACATAAGCAATTTTTTGAAAATAGGAAGAGAGTTAACCTCAACATAGTCCGAAATTAAAGCACGACAAAAGGGTTCATGGATCCAAACGATTCAAGGCAATGCTAAAATTAATAAGGGGGTCCAAAATTTGAAAATTTGGGGAAAACAGTTGCGGCTGCAACATACTGGAAGAGAATGAAATGACTACAGGAAAAAATATTTGGTACTACTGAAATCAAAGAGACATAACTACAGGAACTCAAAGTTTTGCTAATCGCATAGTGTGGACAAGACTCACTCTAACTACCAAAATATGCTACTCTAGTAACTTGCCAATCTTAAATATGCATGCTCCAACTACCAGAATTGCAGAGGTATGTTTGAACTATCAGAAGCATTGGATATGAGATATTAGCATTGACAAGTTTTGATTGTTCCACCTGAAGTAAAGATGACCCTGCTCATCATGTGAAAAGGTTCTAGTGGTATCACCATGGTCAGTCCACATGATATTCTTCTTCAATGATCAAAGCATTGGTTATTTGGATTATAAGAATGATGTATGAGTATGTATATCCATTTGAGATAGGATGATAAAAGTTTGAACCGAACATGCCAAGAATTCTCTAGTGCATAATTAAGGTTGTAAAAGGTGATCATCCCAAGTGGCAGGCTGCCCAATTTCCACAGTTCTCTGTCCTTGTTCTAAGATAAAAAAGCATCACACAATAGTCATTTTTAAACAAAACCAAATACTAATGTCACTTCATTGCAGAGACCACAAATAAAGCACCGGGAAACCAAAAGAAAAATGTCAATGTATACTTACCAGGTTTTTCCATTTATGATAGATCCTTGTCATGTCCTGCTTTTTCCATTCTTGCAAGTCAAATATATTCATGTCATATGCCCATGTACAGAAATTTGGGTCAAATTCCCTCATAATAAGAGGATTTGAGAAATTTAGAGAAATTCAGAGGATTTGGAAAATGATCTGCCCTTCACTGACCACATGACATGACCAAGGTCTGCTACCTAGACAGTATAAAGAGTGAAGAGATTTTCCCCACAAACATTTTGTATTCCAATATATCCAGAGTTAAAATGATCTAGAATCACAAATAACATGACCTTCTTAGATATTAGAATACAGATACCCACTTGCAGATTGCCCATTTGAAAGGAATCCTTGTAACATTTGCATGAAGAGCTTCTTGAACATCAACCCTGTTTAAATATTCATTTGTGTATACTTTAATACATGGGTCATATCCACCGTAAAAGAACCTCATTGTTCTCCTTGAGACCTGCAAGTATTTTTCAAGAAAATTATAAAGTAAAGGGAAAAGAGAATTATAAAGTAAGCTTCGTATACTTTTCAAGAAAACCAATACTTTTCAATAAAACCAAACAAACATAATTTTCATCTCTTTCAACTTAATGCTTCATTATTCACTACATTAAATTTGGTCCTCAAGAATCATCAAATTCCATGTATAGTAACAACATGATAATGTAATGTATAGTAGATATCAATAGTAAATAATCATAACCAATATTTGAATCAAGCATATACTCATATTTTTCAGATTTGATCTTGTCACCAAAGGGACAAGTCAATATAGACAAACAATTTATGTACCTTGTGAGACATCTAGAGAGGGTTAAAGCATAAGCATACGGACAACATACTGACCTAGACTTCTTAGTCAACAAGCACATTCATACCTAGTACATTCAATCTGTCAACACAGTCATGCTGGGTAAGGATGCAGTCACATACTGCAAAGACACACAAGCATACTTTGCATAGTCATGCTTGAAAAAACACATTCCACCCATAAAGTGAAACTTAATGTCACACTGGGAAAGACCCCACAGTCCACACAAGAAAATAGGCTCATGGTCACGCTAGGGAAGGACCCACAGTCCACCCGAGAAAATAGATCATGGTCATGCTAGAGAAGCCCAAACTTTGTTTAATAAGATTGTATGTATCAATGTTGGGCTTGCAACGTTAGGAATGAAAAGTGTTTAAACTTGAAAGGTATCTTATCATGTTTCCCTTGGATGTGCGCTATTCCTGTTTATGATTATCGAGAGTTGAATTTGTTGATATTTGGACTTGTTGAATATGGCAGATTGCAGGTGAAAATGAATGGTTGGATTATTTGTAGTACCTACACTAATTTTCACTGTTTACAAGTCATTCCTTTATAATTTTCATATTGTTGATATTGTTGCATGGAACACCTAGTTTGATCCAAAGAGTTCCTTCCTTCTCTGCAGAAACTTGAACATGTCTCCTCTTATGTGTTATTATGTAGATTGTGCACTACACAGGTATGAGAGTTCCCTGAAAAATATCAGAGATGCTTATTTTAAGGAGTGCTTGCAGCTCATGAAGAGTAATTCAAAGCATTTTCCCCTCAACCTTAAAATTTTCAAAGATGGCAGAAAGAGTTCTTATTTTAGAGGCCTGGTGTGATTATCTGTTGAGTGAATAAAGTTTTGTGTACACTGCTATGGCATATTGTAGCACATCATCTTTGGAAAAAAAATGCTCTGCGGGTATTTTGATCAAATGCTTTATGAAAAGAAGTGTTAACAATGGTTGGAATGGCTGACAATTGATGAGGTTTAAAGTTTAGTTCATGAAATTTAGAAGACTTCCAAGCTCTAGGAAAGGCAACAATGGCTGCAAATAATGCGTTACAGTACTACAATGATGTTTTGAAGTGCCATAAACATTTCTTGTAACTGCTCTAGAATGGGTGGAGGATTTAAGGATTGGATTTTATATGACATGGGGAATCAACAAAATCCCAGGTTAAATTTATAGTTATCAGATGTGCAAATTCACTCATATTTCAGTATGAAGAAGGTGTCGAGAAGATGGCAAATTATTTAGCATGTTATTTGGTTGTAACATGGAAAATTAATTAGAAGGTGTCAAGAAGATGGAAACTTCACTTGTATTTGATTACTTCTTGAAACCAAACTACAAATGGAGGGTCAAGCAAAGGAAGATATAGATGATGATATGTTTTCAAAAACCAACAACAATTTTAGTGGAACGGTTGCTCACACACTTGAGTATGGAGTTTTGATTCGCATTTTGTTTTACCTGTATAGGTTTTATATTTTTTGGTACTGCTAACAAATTACCATTAATGATAATTAGGTCATGTAGTGTGATAATATCAATTTGCTACATCTCAACATCCTTGACACTTACTGCAATTTTATTTTTAAAATTTAATGAATGCATACTTTGTGATCTGCTATTTTCTACTCTTTAATATCTATGCTTTGCTTGCGATCCGACTTTATGCTACTAAAACTCGATATAACACACTATTGGATGGTTGCTTCTAAGCCAAATCCCTAGTTGTTTTGATTTTTGCAATTTCTGACTACAATTAATATTATGCAAGGACATTAGCTGATAATCTGGGTTGTTTTTCTTACATCCATGGATCTTATCTTGCACAGACTGACACAAAGTTTGGAAAATAGGTGGTAATTGGTTAAGGGCCATTTGATACTTAGTGTCACACCCCCTCTACTGCTAAAATTTACTTATTGTGCCATTCCTACAAATATATAAGTGTGAATCCCGGTGGTTTAGTTCAAGTTGTTGAGAGTTGTTTATGCTAGCAGAAGGTCTCGGGGTCAAATCCTTGAGTGGTTGTGTTGAGGCCTCACTCAATGTCTCCACCAGGTTAGCCCCCATAGTCAAGGCCAACGGTTTACCTC
This sequence comes from Pseudotsuga menziesii, assembly GCA_001517045.1. Classification (NCBI taxonomy): domain Eukaryota; kingdom Viridiplantae; phylum Streptophyta; class Pinopsida; order Pinales; family Pinaceae; genus Pseudotsuga; species Pseudotsuga menziesii. Next base: position 212,757 of record LPNX010802750.1, on the reverse strand, counting down.
GGGTACCATCCTAAAAAACTATATAAGCATGAAACAACTATCTTTATGTTTGATGATCCTATAGTGAAGTCAACCATGGATTATTTCAGAAGTCTAACATGGATTATTTCAATGGTTGTTGGTTTTACTTCCATCAGGTTTTATCCTAATTTGACATTATTGATGGCTAGGTCATCTAGATTTGGTTCTCTAACTACTGAATGCTTGAGACAACACCATTTCTCAAGTGATTTAACATTGCCATTATAAATTATCATGTGCTACTTCTTTGCTTGAGTTTTACTAAGAAAAGAAAATTGAAAGCTTGTTTTTGTTATGGGTAGGATAGATGAGATTGTTTGATTTCTATTTAGAAATATACATGTTGCTGCTGTGATTGTAATATTTTTTCTTGTAATATTTACATAGATCTTATCCTCTATTTATTTTGTCCTGGGATTACAATAATGCCACGAAATATAAATTTAAATCCCTATTCCAATACACGGGCTTAGAATATTGTTAAATTTTAAACCCTGTTCCAATAGTTATTTGAAAATTACCCCCCTTTTTGGATAGTGAACAATGTTTCTTTTAGTTTTTATCATCCCTTGAAAGTATTGGGCTTAAAATATTTGGTAATAAATGCACTTGATTCTCTGTAAATATCATCAAATGTAACATGACATCAACAAATTCTCTGACTTTCATTGTTCATTTTAGAGACTTCAATATTACAAACTCTTTTACATATGGGAGCACTGGTTTTCTTTAGGAGGCTTGCTTATCCCTAATGTGTGGGTTTTGGCTTATCACCAGTTGGCTGGAAAAAGTCTGCATGATAAAAACTCAAGGAATAAGGAAATACGATTCCTCCTATCTCAATTTGGGTACATATATTCACATGCATAGATAAACATTATGTTATTTCAATTTCGATGCTATGAATGTTTTTTTTCAATTTGCAGAGTGCAGTTTATTGCATGTTTTCATTTACTTTGTTAAGTTGTTTAAATTCTTGGATGTGAGCATTTTCAATCAGTTCTCAAAGGGCATCAGGAGGGAAGTACAAGCTTTAAGAATTTTCCTATTGCAAAAAAGAAGATTTGGAATATTAAATACACTATGCAATATTATGTTTATGCAATATTGTGGACACACTTAATGCAATACTAATATAATGATAAGCTTCCATGTGCACTTTGTGTTGTTAAGACAACTTACTGTAGTCATAAACTTGAATCCTCTGGAAAGGAAAACCTTGGAAACTCTAATAATAAAATAGTAAGCAATAAATTTTACGTTAATTGTGAACATGATAAAATTAAAATTTTGAGATGATAAAATATTTATTTTGATAGTTTTCGAAATGAGAAAACAATCAATTGTAGCTATTTGGAGAAGTTGTCACCATAAAATTTTCCTTGGTTTTTTATTTTGATTTCTATATTGGTGACATTAAAACACTTCTTCCAAGTGTGGTGAAATTTACACACTTTCAATTTATGTTCCTTTTTTGGGAACTTCTTAAACCCTAATGTATAGTTCCATAGGATATTAGTGATTTAGTATAGTGACCTACACAAACTTTTGTTACACAATCCAAAGTATGCATTGATGGTTTTATGCTAAGAAGAGTGCATCCTATTGTAATCACCTTTGTACTCCTTACCTTCTCTTTCCAAAGTGTACATTATGTAGTTCATGATGATTAGAGTACATCCCATTAAATTATCTCTACAGTTTATTTGTGTCTCCATGGTGATCGAGGACACAAAGGGGGAGACAACTTCTCTCTTATTCTTTTAGTATTTTATTTCTAGTTCCAACATTACTTGACATGTCCTTGACAAGTTTTTTTTGTTTATGTAATCATTTCATGTCTCTCCATCTTTCTTTATTTAAACTACTCTTTTAGATTTGTGTAGCTTTGTACTTATATCATAGATCTTTTCCTGTTGTTGTTAGTGTAGCTATAGGTGCTACTTGTGCACTTCCACTTTGTATTACACTAATTATACTATTTTAGTCCCATTGACCCGCTGTTGTGTTCATCCATTGAACATTAATAAAATTATCTAGATCATCTTATCTACCTATTGACTATTTGTTGTGGATGATTTCCAACTATTTTGGATGAGTTTCTGTTGAAAACTAGTAGCTTCTCAATCTCATTGGCTATTAGTTTAGTCCTTGGAAAAAAATTTAAACTTATGGTCCCTTTTACCTTTGTACTTGTTTCTGTTGCAACCCATAACTACAAAATTTAATTGAAGAGTTTAAAGGAAAAGCAAGCAAGCTTAAAGAAATGTCCGAGGACCTTTAAACCAGGTAATTCACTTTGCATATCGTCCCAACTATGAACAAGTAAGGAGTAGAAATTAGAATGTTGTCTTGATTTTTTTTTATAGGATGAGACATGTATATATCAAGGCACAAATATGCTACAAAATGAGGCCCTACTTTTGGAAGAAAGAGTGCCTTGGTGCATGTAGAATGAGGCAGGAAACAGGTCATTTAGTGTCTCTAAGTCAAGTAGCCAGGGTCTACACTTTAAGGACAAACTATAAGCTTTGGGGATCTCGATAAGCATTTAAGTTCTTTGAGCAATTGTTTATTAATAACCGCATGATTGATATATTGTATTTCAGATATTAATAATGGATTTACTATTTTCTATCTTCTTCTTGTAGGTTTCTATGAGGATGAAAAACAAGAAGCTACTAGAAATGCTTGAATTTGATTCACATTTATCAACAGTTTTATGCTAGGCTAGTATTTTTCTGGAGTAATCTCTAAGGCATAAGTTGAGGAAGGGAAAACACAGAAGTTTGCATTTGTAATCTCCCCAATAGATTGCTAATGTGTATGAATGGAAACATGTTGTGATTTCATCTATTGAATCCATATCCTTTCTTCTTTGATTGCATGGACCTACTAGTATTCAATCTATTGATTTTCTTAGATAAAATTATTTTTCTAGGTAAAAAAATGGCACATGAAAAAGGGTTGAAGATGAGCCTTACCACTGATACTCTGAGTTCAAACATGTTGAAGATGAATATTACCACTGCTACTCTAATTTCAATACATGTACATTCGAAGGACAAAACACAAGTGTTATCAAAATGGAAATGTGGATGAGCTTCCTTTAACCAAGTTCCAAGCATTGTAAACCACCTATCAATACATTGGCTCTTCCATATCTTTATAAGAGTGTGTGACCACTTGTCCATATTTGACAACCATAACAACCTCCACTAATTAATGTCTCTTTTGTGAGGGAACACCATCTTGTGAGAGGCAGATATGGAAAAGTAAATGTATACAATGAATGGGGAAATAAATGTTAGTATTTTAATAAAAATATATATTATAAAGACTTCTTACATTCTTGTAATAAACCTATTGATAGTAAAATTAGAATATTCAATGCTCCTATAAATTAGAAGGTAGTCATTATGAATTTTTCAAACTATGTCTCGACTATCAAGTGACATTAATCTAGATGTGCAATTTACTTTTTACTAGTTGCAACATGTTTTCTTTTTGAAGTTTAGAGTGGATTTATGACTCATGGACAAAGATGGAAAGTTGGAGGTACTGTAGTCACTTGTTTGAATGAATCTATCATACCATATTCAATAATTGGGTCATTATAATGTCTTCATTCTTTAATTGTCTTTCAATATTAAGAAGAGCCACTACTCATATGTATTATTTTCTTCTTGGTGTCTACTATCACGTCTCATCATTCATATTGTGTTGTACTCTAATTTTTGAACTAGCTGGTAGTTGGCATAGGTAGTATGTGTAGTTGCAATTGTAACTACATTAGTTGTCAAGCCTATGATTTGCATTTTATGAAAGAAACCCACAACCACATCCCAATGGCTATTTTGGGCATACGGTGTGATCATGGCATTCCATGAGCTCACATTATCTTATGCCTACTAATTCCATTTCACGAAAGTCCTCAAGGGAATTTCGACAATGACCATTCTAGCATAACTTGTAATAATAGAAGTATATGAGATAACACTACTTTATTTATCACAGTTACATTTGATAGAAGAGCCCTATGAGCTCCTCAAGATTCCCACTAATTATCTCCTTAGAAACTTGTGTAAAGTCAGATAGGATTCCCCAGTTATCAAACTTAAATGTGAACATGTGGGAGCTTTCTAGTAGATGGAAAAATAAATCCAAGATACATCATGCCTTGTGAATATGGGTTTTTTTATTAGGCTTCAAAGCATAAATGAAATATGGAAACTTTATAGTGTTACAAAAAAAATTCATTTCTGGCAGTAAGGTAGTTAACAATGAGTGGTAACTATGGAAGACAAGAAAGGTCATGAGGTCATGCCCAGAAATCTATGTATATTCACACCATAGTCTTAAGGATATCCAAAAAGGTTGTGAGGCCATGCCCAATTGGCCACAATCCTAACTGTGACATTAAGGAAGTCTTACAACATCAATAGTGACAGTGTCAGGAAAAGTAAAAATATTTTTTTTAGTCACTTACATTTATATACAATATTAGTTGTTCAAACATTGAGATAGAAGTCCTATGACATGAAAAGTGGAAGTAGTTTAACTATCCAACTCTAAGTGTACCATGAGTTTGGAGAGATTCTAGAAGCTTTTGTAAAGCAAGGGAAAACAAAACCTTTGTCTAATCCCAAAATAGTTGATGTTGTATGCCAATTGGAAGTGATAATAATCGTTTTGAACCAATAAACTTTGGAAAATAACATTCTTGGCCTACAAAATCAAGCCCCTAACATATAGGTTCATTGGGATATGACTTTCTTAGTAGATCATAGTCAATTGGAGTAGTTGGGGTAAATGTGCAAAGTGAGGTTCATTTGTAGTGTTTATCAATCCAAGAAGATTGAGAGATAATTTATGAAAACATTCCATAGTTCATGGGAAAAGGATTGTTCATGACATATCATGAGCTAATTTATTACCCTAAAAAGAGCAACAAAGAGACAGTGCATTTACTTATCAATATGGAGTTTGAGAGAAACATGGGAGATGTTGTGCACTATATGTGCAAAATCCAGGTTCATTATTTACAATTGTTTTTTACATGCTTCTATGAAAGGAAATTGCATCACACCACACTTCATAAATTAAAGGCTAGCTCAATAACCCTTGGAAGTGACCCATGTACTTGAACACCAATCATGCGAACGGGAACTTTGCTATCACCTAGAAATATCTTTGCATGATCTAAATAATTCCTTTTTCCATGGATCACCACTCCTATTGTTGGTGGGATAGCTACTATGGAAAGAAAAAGACTAGGAAGGAAAGCAAGATTGCAGGAAATAAACAAACAAAAAATTATATTTTCCGAAATGTAAATGAAAATAAAACACATGCATTCAAAATGAAAGTTAAGAAAAAAATACTAAATGTAATCGCTAGTTTGACTGGTGGTGCTACTTTAGTTGGGATTACCAATAATTAAAGATACCTTTGTATCATCCACCGTTTATCTATGTTTGTGAAACTAGATATACTAACCATTTCGTAGTGGATACTAAATATGAGCTAAGCTACAAGAATGGAATGAATATGTATTTTAATCAACAACTATGTACATATTTGTAAAATTCTAAGCTACAACATGTACTCTTAAAAACATAGAAATAACCTACATATCCACAACTCCTCTCTAGAATGGGAACCCTCTGGAAAGTTGGATGTGGGGATTTTCTGTGGCAATAAGCTTAAATTACAATGCGGATAAACTCACACTGAACATCACAGTATTTGCAAAATATAGGTTTGAATGACTCTGTATTTTATTACAAAAATTCCCAACTTATACATTGTATCCATCCCCCCATTCAAGTGTTGGGTCGTTTCTTATATAGAGAGGTTTGATTTGGCATATGCATTAACTAGATTTGAAACTATTTGGTGTAAACATTAAATAGATTCAAAACTAAACCCTACAATTCTGGTAATGGCGTGTGTGATAATCACAAAGTTCAACACATAGTTACGCCTCATGAGGGCATTTATATTTACATGGAATCAAATTTAAATGCGAACCCATGAATTTTCTATGTCGTTTTAGATGGAAATTTTAGAAACAAAACAAATAAAAGGTGCTCTTTCCTAATTCCTTCATTGTATTTATTATCTCTTAGACATTTTCTAAATAGTGGTGATTAAATTACCCATCTTTGACATTTTGAATGGCAATTAGTGTTTTGCACTAAAGAAAAAGGCAATTTCCTAAAATGTCTCTATCTTATATTGTTGGAATTTTGTTTTTAAAATAAATTTTTAAAGCAAAGGCAATTTCCTAAATTGTCTTTATCTTATATTTTTGGAATTTTTTTAAAATAAAGTTCTAAACATTCTTTAACTTTGATAGATATGCATGGTAATGATAATTTTTTGCAATTATCTTTACATTAGTATTATTAAATTTTGTTAATAATAATTTATTACAATTACTTTTAAGTTTGTTTTTAAATGTAAAATTTGGAGACTTTACAATAAAAAAAAATTTATAAACAAACATTATAATGCAATTTATTAATATTTTGTTAAATTTTTTTAATTAAAATAGATATAAATTGGATAAACAAAAACCATAAACATTGGATTACATATTTCCTTAACACTTCCACTCTTAAAAAAGGGTTTACACCTTGAGATATTTGATCCCTCTTTGTGCTTGGTAGATCCCCTTTTACATGGATCTATGCGAGCATATCAAGTGAAACAATTATAAATGATCATAACATAGTTATCTTCCATCTTCCATATTATGTAGAAAGTGAAATTGTTATAAATTATCATAATCTAATTAACTTTCATACTTTATAGAATGAAGGTGATGTTCCCAATTCATTTTTTTTCCTTAAAAAATATCAATAAATATTTTGATTTAAATTATGTGGATGTGTTAGATTTTTAAAATATTTTTTAAATTGTTTGTTTTTTTTAATTTTTAATTTGTAATTTTAATTAAAATTTATAACAAAAACTTATTAAATTTATATGTCTCTTATGATATCTATATGATAAGGGAATATCCCTTTCTTTCGATTTATTTTTGTTTATATTAAAAATTTAAACACATAAAAAATAATTACATATTAAAGAAAAAGACCTAGGAAACATCGAAGTAATTAAGTAACATTTTATAAAACATATATTCAATGTCATTATTGGGGAGTGGAAAATATGAATACTACATGTGTGAATATAGGCCTAA
>LPNX010802750.1:161638-204812 GCA_001517045.1 Pseudotsuga menziesii | reverse complement strand
ATATATATATATATATATATATATAACCCTTTGTTTAGTGTAAGATACTGAATTAAAAACAATATATCATTGTCTTTTAGAACAAAAAAATGTGTTATTTATGATTTCATGGTAGAATTAAAGTTAATGTAGAGGTTTCCATGTCTATCAATCATATGGTGCCCCTAAAAATTGCAAGTGGGATTCCTCAAGTTTTAAAATTTGTCTTAAATTATGAGTCTTGCTTGTGGTATATGAGGTTTGGCCATTTAAATTTTATGGTTTGAATTTTATTTCCAAGAAATATATAGTGAATAGATTATTTATGATGGAGAAAAAGGATGAGGTATGCAAAGGTTACATTCTTAAAAAACACCACAAGAATTATTTTCTTGTAGGAACATCATGGAGGACTAAGGCATTTCTTAAGATGGTGCATGTAGATTTATATGTGATATTGTTGAAAGATATTGCCATGAACCTAGGACTCTTTCTTGAAGTTTGTCTTTTCATCATCTCCAATAACGCGACATTGCCTTAACTCATCCATAGGGATTTAACCAACATGTTCCTACTACACCTCTTTGCTTAAGATTTTCCCAAACATTTTCCTTAGACTATAATAAAGTTAGGTCTTCAACTTTAGTTCCATGTAACTAAGTTATCCAACAATAGGCACATGTCCAACAATGTACTCTAAAACATCACAACAATACTTATGATTAGCCAATAATACACCAATTATCAAGTACAATTATTCATAATCAACATAACAACATTCATCCACCAAAGAGAGCTAGACACGTGTAACCAAAAACCGAGACTAATGCCTTAAACTTTCTAGATTAAGTATATTACAATGTACAAAAGAGGAACCAATCCAACTGCTTCCATCATGTTTTACATCCAGAGAGGGCTCTCTCAGGGTCACAAGGACCATTCACATACACATATGTCTCGCAGCAAACATTCAGAAGGATAGATTTCTAATGAGAACAAATTGTTTGTATTTCAAAGAGTGTAAGAAATACAAACAGAAAACGCCATTGGGCAATGGATTTGAAGCCTGAAAAATTCAAGGGGCTTACAACAATAATGATAGGTGATTGTACTTTGCAATTTGAGGCAACATGAGCATTAACATTCAGTCAAATAACTTTAAGAGATGGTAGGGGAAATGGGAAGAAGCCCAGTGAGACAAGAGACACCTATCTATGGATGAATCTCTTGAAACACATTTAGCAGAAGCAACAATAAAGGCTGATAATTGAAATGGAGCACCTAGTAGAGGATGAATTCCAAGACATTTATCATAAACATATAACAAATACAATTTCTTATGAAAGGAGTTCTTAACAGAGAACAAATTCATTGCATACAACAAGAAACGTATTAGCATAACTTCACACATACATGGTAATGGAGCATACAAGAAAACACAGACTAGACATTAAACAATGCGATGAATCTCGGACACTTATAATATACTTATGCATTAACTACTTCCAATAAAACTTTAGAGCTACAAAACCAAGCACAGAGGATTCCAAAATGAACGTTCAACCCTTTTTTAGAAAACAGGACTGCAGAGAATAACACATACACAGTCAAATCATTAAACAAGATGCAAAACACATTCAACACATTATAGAGAGACACAAATAAAATGTGGTTCACCCAAATGATGGGCTTCGTCCATAAAGAAATTTCCAGTCCTTTTATTACAGTCCAGAAAGATGAAGGGATATAGCCTGCAGCAAAACCACTGCACTTCCTCTTCATGCTCTCACAGTCTCTCCCACACAATCACAGAGATTGTTTACAATACAAAATAATACCATACACAGTTGTGTTACAATGATTTCTTTTATAGGGGAAATACCATGGGAAAATACTACGGTTAACCCAATACCATGGGTCCGCAAAACTATTGGCCAAAGCACATCACAAAAAAATTTCTTGGGGGCTCCACCCCTGAACCCCCGTTTCTCGGGGGCACTACCCCCAAACCCATTTTTTCGGGGTGTTGCCTCGAACCCCAAGGCAACAGGAATGAGTGTACAATACACCTAGGGTACAAACACAACTGAATAATATCTCTGGATCTGGAAGATTAGGCTCCACAACTAACAATCTCCCACTTGGAGACTGATCACAACAACTCCACCACTACTGCACTTGCTGGACTATGCTCTAGACCTTGGACTTGGCAAATCTATTATTTTCACTTTCATGCTTGAAGGCCAACAAAAACTGGGTAGTAACTCAGTTTCTCTCGAGTTACTCCCTTTGTCAACATGTCTGCAGGATTCTGGCTAGTATGTATCTTTTCCAGTTTTAATAGTTCTTCATCTAGAATAGATCTTATGAAGTGGTATTTGAGTTTTATATGTTTAGTATTTGAATGAAAGGATGAGTTCTTTTCAAGATGAATGGCACTCTGGCTGTCATTGTACATCCTACTATTCTCCTCCTTCTTGCCCAATTTTTCCATGAACCTCTGCAACCAAATCATCTCCTTATTGGCCTCTATAGTAGCAACATACTATGCTTCCATTGTTGAAAGCACAACAACCTATTGTAGTTTTGAAATCCAACTTACTGTTATTCCACCCACAATAAACACATACCCTGTTTTGGTCCTCCTGCTGTCTTTAGCACCAGCCATATTTGCATCAACATATCCCTATAGAACAATGTCTGAACCTCCAAAACATAATGCATGTGAAGTTGTACCTCTCAAGTACCTAAGAATCCACTGTACTGCTTTCCAATTCTCTTTACCTGGATTATTCATATACCTGCTCACAACTCCCACTGCATGTGCAATATCTGGCCTTGTGCACACTGTGGCATACATCAAGCTTCCAACCGCTAATGAATAGGAAATCCTAGACATGTAATCTATTTCTTCCTATGTCTCTGGAAACATACCCTTACTTAGTTTGAAATGGATGGATAAATTTGTACTAAATGGTTTTTGCATTCTACATTCTAAACCTTTGCAACACCTTTTCTATGTACTCACCTTGAGACAACGTCAATTTGCGATTTTTCCTGTCTCTTGTTATTCTCATACCAAGGATTTGCTTTGCAGCACCCAAATCCTTCATTGCAAATGAATTAGCTAGTTTTCTTTTGAGCACATTTATATCCTGCATGTTAGACCCTGCAACAAGCATGTCATCCACATACAATAAAAAGATAATATATCTTTTGTTATCTAGCCTCTTGAAATAAACACAGTGGTCAGAATGACATCTATCATAACCTTGTTCTGTCATAAACTTATAAAATTTTAAATACCACTGCCTTAGAGCTTGCTTCAGGCCATACAAGCTCTTCTTCAACCTGCAAACCAAATTATCCTTACCTTTGACCTCATACCCTTGTGGCTACTGCATATAAATCTCTTCCTCCAAATCCCCATGGAGAAAGGATGTTTTTACATCTAACTGTTCAAGATGCAAATCTTCTACCGCCACTAGACTTAAAATAGTTCTAATTGAAGTCATTTTAACAACAGAAGAAAATATTTCATCAAAGTCTATACCTTTCTTTTGTCCAAACCCCTTTACAACAAGTCTAGCCTTGTACCGCTTCTTTTCTCCATCTTCTTCCTTCAGTCTATAAACCCATTTATTATGCGATGCCCTTTTTTCTGCAGGAAACTTAACCAGATCCCAAGTCTTGTTTCTTACCAATGAGTCCATCTCCTCATCCATGCCTTGCTCCCACTTCTTTCTAGTTTCTACCTACAGTGCTTCTTCATAACATTCTGGTTCACCAGAATTAGTCATCAATAAATAATACAGTGAAGGAGAGAATCCTTCAAGGGGTCTACTTAACCCGGTAGACTTTCTTACAGTTGCAGGAGTTTTAGGTACCTGTTGTTGCTCTTCATTTTCTTATGCCTTTGGAACTTCATTTTCTTTGATTTCATCAAGCACTGTGTACTTTGTGTTTTCCTTTTCTTCTTTCTTTCCTTGCAACTGATATGTGTACATGACCTTTTCATTGAATACTACCTCTCTACTCCTAATGATTTTGCAATTTTTAAGATCCCATAAGCGATAACCAAAGTCATCAACCTCGTATCCAATAAAGGTACATTTCTTGGATTTAGCCTCAAGCTTTGTTCTATCATCTTTATCAATATGGACAAATGCTTCACAACCAAAAGTTCTCAAAAATGATTATTTTACATGTTTACCTGTCCATGCCTTCTCTAGAATGCCACCATCCAAAGTGCTTGGAGGCCCTCTATTTATTAAATAAACATCAATGTTTACAGCATCAGCCCAAAACTGTAAGGGAAACTCTCCATGCAATATCACACACCTTGCACGCTCCATGATTATTCTGTTCATCCTTTCTGACGCACCATTTTCTTGTGGTGTTCCAGGGACTGTCTTCTCTCTGTGAATCCCATTGTGTGAACAGTAGCTGTCAAACTCCTTGCTGCAGTACTCACCTCCATTATTAGATCTGAGACATTTCAACCTTTTTCCTGTCTCATTCTCAACCAAAGATTTCCACTTCTTAAAATTATCAAACACATCATATTTTTTTCTAATGCAATAAACCCAAGTTTTTCTTGTTGCATCATCAATAAAAGTAACATAATAACGAGAGCCACCAAGAGATTGTACTTGAGTGGGTCCCCATACATCTGTATGGACAAGCTCTAACTTTTCACTCTTCTTTTGTTTCCCAACCCTGAGAAATATAACTCTCTTCTGTTTTCCATAAACACGGTTCTCATAGAATTCCAAACTTACCTACTTCAGATCTGGAAGCAGTTTCCTTGAGTGGAGAATCTGCATCCCCCTCTCACTCATGTGGCTAAGGCTATGATGCCACATCACTGCACCTATTTCTGTGGAAGCTACATAGATAAAATAATCAATATTATGAGGACATAAATATAACATACCTACCCTATCTCCTTTTTCTATGACCAGCGATCCTTTTGTGATCTTCCACCACGTTTCTCCAAGCATAGACAAGCAGCCGCTATCTCCCAACTTCCCTGTTGAGATGAGATTTCTTTTCATAGCAGGAATGTGCCTTACATACTTTAGCATCCATTCACTTCCATTATTTAACGTAATCCGTACCTTACCCTTTCCAACAATTTTACATGGTTCATCATCCGCCAATAAAACATGTCCAAAATCACCTTGAACATAATCATAGAAGAATTTCCTATGGGGTGTAGCATGACATGAATCCCCTTAATCTACTACCTAGTAATCACTAGTATTATCTAATGCAAGAATCAAAGCATCTTGTAACACATCACCTGCTACATTTGCTTCCTGGGTAGTCTCTTTCTACCTCTCACCTTTCTTCTTTGGTGCTCGGCAGTCTTTCTTCAGATGTCCTTTCTTACCATAGTTCCAGCACTCTATTTTTTCGAATCTGAACTTAGATCTTCCCTTTTTATACTTTATGTGATTTCCTGGGCTCCTTCCTCTCTCGTTTTGTCTCCCTCTGCTCTCCATGGTCAACGCATTACCTGATGTCTCACCTATTCTTTTTCTTCGCATTTCCTTGCTAAGAATAACACCAACAACATCATCAAACTTAATATTGTTTGAACTAGGGACAGTGTTACTTACAGACATGACCAAGCTATTCCAACTTTCTGTCAATGAGCACAAGATTAGAAGAGCCCTAACCTCATCATCAAACTTCACTTTTACAGAACTTAACTGACTGATAAGTGTATTAAACTCATTTAAATGGTTAGCAATAGGTCCACCTTCTGACATCTTCATATTAAATAAAATCTACATTAAAAATACCTTGTTAGAAGCCAAGGGTTTTTTGTAGAGCTTACTCAATGCGCTCATCACACCCTCTATTTTTTTTTCTTTCGAAATATTGAAGGCCACTAATGAAGCCAAGCATAGCCGTATTGTTCCTAGTGCCTTTCTATCAAGAACCTCCCATTCTTCATCCTTCATAACCACCAGCTATTTTTCTTTTTCACCCAATGACAGGTACAGATCCTTTTGGTAAAGATAGTCCTCCATTTGCATCTTCCATAATTGATAGTTTTGGCTGTTAAATTTCTCGACCCTAAACTTTCCTTCTTCCGCCATTGCTCCCACTCAAACCAGAAACCCTTCTTTCCTGCGAGTTTACCACCCAAATAGACATTTTGGCTCTGATACCAATTGTAAGAAAATAGGACTATAGAGCAATAACACATATACAGTTAAATCATTAAACAATATGCAAAACACATTCAACATATTACAGAGAGACACAAAACCCCAAGGTAGGGGGAATGAGTGTACAGTACACCTGGGGTAGAAACACAACTGAATAATATCTCTGGATCTGGAAGATTAGGCTCCACAACTAACACCCTTTTCTCCTCTATTGAGGTTACATTTATTGTTCAATTTTCTCCTGAGATGAATCTAGAAATAGAGCGTCAAAATTAGTTACCTCATGGGAATCAAACCCAAATGTACAAAATCCTAACAAATTTTGAGGTAGAATATTCTCCATGATCACAAAAGAATTGTGAAAGCATGCTGTGATGTGTGTGATTGAGCAAAACAAAAAATCCTGACATCTGGGGTCTAAGGCGCGCTTGATGAAAGTGACTATTCAGAGCATCTTCGGACGGCCTTCTACTAAATCGGTAGGAGAAAAACTCCCAATACTTTAGAGGCACATGTCATAGACAAGAAAACTGGTAAGTATTACTGATGATAATCCTGAAATTCCTGCTGGGATTGACTTTAATTATGTAACTGGATTGGGTTCCAAAAACTTCTTTTTGCATGCTCCTTTCCGCAAGGTTTGTTCCGCAGTTTTGTGGATTGCGAATTTCGAGTTTTCCAACTTTCACCTTCGAACCTACGCAATTTTCCTTTCACCTTTTTTCTCCCGTAAATTTCCCTTGGCCATTTTCGGGACCATTGATTTCTTTGCGGGTTCATCCCTAGCCATCGATTTGAGATCAAACGCAGATTTCATCTTATATTGGCAGATCCGCTTTATTCCTTTCACATTTCTCTTGCGGGATTCTTCTGAAGAATAAACTCTCTTTGCGGCTTAGATCTCCACCATTGAAATCTGTTATCTATATTCTCGTTGAGACTTAACATTGAAGCATATTTTTCATACAAGGCTCATTTCCAAGGTCGCGCTTAAGGATTTTTTACAATTCTCATACTTCATACTTAGGAATAAGAATTATAAATAACTTCAAACCTTTCTGCACATCTCTAGGTCATAAGATATGGATCTTTAGATCTCACCTTACATTTACTCTAGTCTACACCGCTTTTCGACCATTTATCCTAGACATGGTGCTAACAACTGGCTCCAATTGGGGATGATATCCTCCATGCAAGGTAGCAAAGAATAGTAGACCAAGTGCCTAATCCATTAGTCCCTGTTGTGCTTGAACAACCCCAGTCAACTACACATTATTTCTTTATCTGAAAGGCCCTTTGCCTCAAAATTTATTCTAGTGCCCTTACCTCCAGATTCAAAAAGAAAAGAAAACCAAATGATAGCTCTTCCTGGAGACCTTACTACCTTCGCCTTGGGATTTAAGTCTACTAGAGAGTTGTCTACACATGAGATGTTAAAATAAAATGGTATATACAATGATATGGAATATTGAACTTACTTCAAAGAAAGTAGTGCTTGAGGAGCCTCCCATTTACAAGAGCTCCTGATACAAAACCCCCTCCATTTCCTCCAGCATGTAGGCATTCTTCTCTCTAAAAGCTGCAGTTTTGTAAGGGCTCTTCCATATGTGATCAAATTTTCCATGCTTTCCCTTCTCTTCATGGGGTGAATCCCTTTGCAAAATTATATCCCCCATTTGGAAATCCTTGGGATTTGTCCTCTTGTCAAATATGTCTTTCATTTTATCCTGGAACTTCTGAGTTTTGTCAAAGAGATGCTCTCTTTGTTGCTGTAGTTCAACCAACTGATACATCCTTCTCTTAGTTGGGTGGGTTTCAACATATTCCTCCTGGAACAACCTCATCATTGGAAAACTCAAAGAGCTAGGAAAAATTATCTCAAAACCGTAAACTAGTTGGAATGGTGAGGTGCCAATGGATTTCTTTACACTGATTCTGTCAGCCCACAAAGCATAAGTCAGTTTTGTGTTCCAGGCATTCTTGTTGTCTTGCAGAATCTTTTTGATGATCTTCATCACACTCTTATTCGAATATTCTTCCAACCCATTTCTCTGTGGGTAATAGGTTATGGAATGCCTCAAATGCATGTGATATTTGAAACAAAACGCAACCATCTTATTTGATTTGAATGCAGGCGCATTGTCAGTGATCAAATCCTAGGAATTTCAAACCATGACAAGATGTTCTCCTCCAAAAATTGAATAATTACTGTCTCAGTGGCATGTCTAGTTGGGATGGCCTCAATCCATTTGGTGAAATAATCAGTGGCATTGAGAATCCACTTTTGTTTCCCTAAAGAAGAAGGGTTTATTTCTCCAATAAAATCCAATCCCCATTGCTGGAAAGGGGCCTCAACATGTATTGGCTTCAGAGGCAATGGAAAAATCTTTCTCCTCCCTTCAAAGATATGACACTTATGACATGCAGCAATCTCCTTGTGGATATCAGAAAAGATTATGGGCCAATAAAATCCTTTTCTCAGAATTTTATTCACAGTGGTCTTCCAATAATGATGACCTCCACATTCTCCTACATGAAACTCTCCAATGATATTATTTTCCTCCTGTTCATTAACACAGTTCAATAGAACCCTTCCTGGGTCTTTCCAATGCAGTTTCCCATTTAAGATGCAAAAATTTGATGCTTTCTGCTTGAGGAATCTGGCCCTTGTTCTTTCCCTATCATTCAGAGCTTGCAGATGCTACAACACAAAGATCAGGGATGATTTTAAGGAACCATACTTATTTAAAAGTGTATAAATGTTGGCGAATCTTACCTATTCTTAAAACACCAACTATAAAATGTTTGGCGATATTTTTCAAAAAATATTTTAATTTCCAAGGATTTTATATTGTTTATATCATAATTTGGCAATTTTTAGGGTGAAAAAATTTTACCCCATCAAAATTGGGTGAAACAGGGCTTCAAAAAATGCAAAATGGCGAATCTTTTTTGGAGAAAAACATGGAAAAATAGCCCATTCGGCTAAATTTCGCCCCTAAAATTATCCCTAACGAAGATGATGTCAGTATACCATAGGGATGATAGGAAATATTCATCCACTCGTAGATCTGTTCATTCCTCTAGGTTTTTCTCTTCTGTTGATAATTCATCACCCATTTGCAGGCTAGTACTTGGCCTTTAATTTGCTTTGTGGGCTTAATCTCTAATTCATACTCAAGTAAGACTTCTATCCATTTTCCCCTTCTACACTCAGGATCTAGTTGGGTTAGAATATCCTTCACTACATTTGTGGAAACATGAGAAATGATGTGAGAATGTAAGATGTAAACCTGGAACTCCTTCAAGGCCTGTACCAGAGCATAAGCCTGCTTTTCCATAACTTTGTAATTCAGCGGGGCATCTCTCAATGTTTTGTTGTAGAAAGCAATGGGTTGCTCATTCCCCTTATGATTCTTATGTAACAATACCCCTACCATTGTGTGCTCTGAAGAAAATGACAATATGAGGAAATCTTTGGATACCTTCCTGGGAGATTATATGCCCAAGCAGCTTCCCCTCCTTCATAGCAAAGTGGGACTTATTCGGATTCAAAGAGATGCCAAACTTTCTGCATTTTTTTAACACTTTCAGTAGGTGTGCGATGTGTTTCTCATTTTTCTTTGAAAAGACAGTGATGCCATCTAGATAGATAACCAAAATCGTGTCCTTCTCATTAGCAAATGCTATGTCCATGTCCTGCTAGAATGTTTCCCCTACATTCCTGAGTCTGAATGGCATATTTTCATACATAAAGGTACCCCATGGTGTGGTGAAAGCAGTCTTCTCATGGTCCTATGGGTGCACCATGATTTGATTGTAGTCTGAGAAATCATCCAAGGTGGAGATCCTTTGAGATCCCACTACCCTCTACAAAATGTGGTCCATCTTAGGAAGAGAATAATGGTCCTTTAAAGAGACTCTATTAAAATTTATAAATTCAATGCACAACCTTGTTTCTCCATTCTTCTTCCTCTCTGGAACTAAGTTGGCCACCCACCTTGCTAATCTAAGAGCCACAATGATTTTTTCCTCAAATAGCTTCTTTATTTTGTTTTCAATCAAGGGTAGCATATTGGGGTTATTTATACTTAGATTTTGCTTAAAAGGCATCTCGGCCTTTTTATTGGTATAGTGTGCTGAATTACATCTGTATCATAAGACTTAAGATCACTATAGCTCCAAGCAAAAACGTTTGTGTATTCTTCCATCAGTGAGATGTATTTCTTCTTGGCCTCTAGTGAGAATGTTCTTGAGATCTTGATGATTTTAGGGTGAGCTTATGTTCCAATATTCACAACTTCCACATCCTCACAAATTTTGTACAAGCTGAGGCTCCTTAGCAACATCAATTGGGTCAAAGAGATTTTCTAAAGGAACTAAACCCCTAGGTATAGAGTTACCTTTAAGCTGCATGATTTCCTTGCCATGGAGATTGTTTAAATAATCATGATGTCCATCACCCCCCTACAATTCTGGCCCAACAACTTCCTCAGTTTCATTACCAACAACACTCTCAGCAAGGGAAAGAATATCACCTCGTGGCATTTCTTTGGGAACATCAGTATGAATTTGCAGGAACTCCTGGGTGATAGTAGACCTTTCCAGGAGCATGTCATCTTCATCAATGATCAAGCCATAAAAATCCCCAGTGATATTAAGGAAACTCTGGTTTTTTTATCATCCTCAAAGACCTGCCAATTCTTAACATTATCTGGGACAGAGGGTCTATACTTAACTTCAATCTCATATTTACTATTGGGGTACATGATAATTTTGAAAAAACCAATAGAAGTGGCCAACAAATCAGCTATAACATTCTGCAATCTGGGAATCAGATTAAACTAGCATTCTTCAAAACATCCTATCAAATATAGGGCAACATTTCTGTAGCTTCTCATCCTGGAATGTCTGGCCTGATACTTGCCTTGCATTTTTTTAATCACCAGCTTGGATTCCCCATGTATCACCACCCTCTAGACATGGAAATATTTTAGGATCTAAATCGCTAACATCATAGCGTCATATTCTGCCTCATTATTTGTGCAATCGAATTCAAATTTATAAGAATAATTTAAAGCACTTCCTCCTGGGGGTTTCACCTAAACTCTAGCTCCTTCCCCTTCTTTGCATGCCTCCCCATCAAGTTCACATTCCACAATCCTTCCAGTTCTTCCCAAGTGGGGACAAAAGATGCATTCTGTGAACTGAAATTGTCTTTGCCTCCCTCTGTAAAGAAAATGGATGATCCTATCTCAGTGTCCAACGAATAGATGGGGTGTTTATTTGGAATTTCAACATTGCTCACCATGTATGCCAAATTTTTCTCTATATAAAGCCTCCTTTGCACTAAATACAGGTATGGTGGCATATGACATATCCATTTGAAGTGCACCCTTGATTTTGGTTTCCCAGGATCTTGACAACAACATTCCAGACTTTCGAGGAATGTCAGCCACCACTACGTCCATGACAAGGATTTTGGCAGGTCTCTGAACCAAAGAGATGACCAAATATTTGATCAATCCTAGGAATTTAACTTTACTGGAATCAAAAGAGAAAAAGTATTTATACGACCTGGTCACCTCCAGCCCCAATTTATCCATGATCTGCCTGGGCATTAGATTGTGTGAAGCTCCCGATTCAAGCATGGCATTGTGTAAGATGGCATCATGAATTTTTCAAAATGATGTAGAAGGGAGGGACCTCTTCGTTGGCAGACTCATCTACATGGGGTCAAAAACGGATGGTGGGACTATCATCTTGAATATTTAGGGAATTTGGTATTGTAGAGATTTCTCCTAAAGACTTCAACACAGCCGTGATTTGGAACTTATATTCAGAATTCCTTAACAATTCAGTTTGAGGGATAGAGATTTTTTATTTTTGCAATATTGGCCCCTAAATTGAAAGAGGTTTGTCCCTGATCTGAGTTCCTTGGATTATCTTCTTTATTTTCTTTCCCTTTGGGCTCTGTTACATTCCTGGACGTATCCTTAGGGGGTAGATCATTCTTTGGCTTTCTTGTAGAGGCTTTCTTTGTTGTATCTTTATTCATCATAATGGGAACATATATGCTGCTCAGTCCAATCTTCCTCTGCAGATCCATGATAAAAAATTGATACCCCTTATTAAAATCCTTTGTTTCCTAAGTAGAAAGCTCATTTATTTCATGACAGGAACTATGATGTTCTTCTTAAGTAAAAAAAGGCATAGGATGAGTCGATGTCCACCTGGCGAATTTCATCCTCAACTTGATTTCCATAATCTTGCTCCACATAGTTCTCCTAGAACGGGGGCCTGACAGGTTGATCAGGACGGTTTCTCTGCTCTCTCTACCTATCTTGGAGGACTTGGGGCCTTCTAACGTTCTGGTTTCTATTCTGCTACACTTTATTTTCCCTGGGAGGTGGTCTATTGTCCACAGTGAGTCTCTCCATCAAAATTTCCATGGATTTCATCATCATGTCCATCCTGGCCTCTTGTGAGTTAGAGAAAGAAGGTTGTTTGGGCTCTTTACTCTTCCTTCTATCTCCATCTTCTCTCCTCCATTCTCCCTCATCCCTCTTCTTCTTTCTAGCAGCAGTTAGGTTTCCCTCTACCTCTATGGAATCTTTCATCATATCAAATAGGGAGGTTGATCTTCTTTCACTTAGCAAAAAGGTAAATTCACTATCAAAGGCTTCGGCATATTGGATTTGGGTAGAATTAGGGGGGGGGTTGAACTGGGCAGGGATGGAATTATATATCTTCATAAACTTGTTAGAAAATTCTTGGATAGATTCAATCTCCCTCCTTCTCATAGAATGGTACTAGGACAAATACTACTTGGGGTTTTTCTTGTCTGTCCATTTTTCCTTGAAAGAAACTTCAAAAGCTTGATAGTTAAGAATGGAGTTGTCCAAAATATTTTTGAACCATTTTCTTGCTTCTCCAACAAGACTTTGGGAAAACAGTATGACTTTAACATCATCATGGTCTACTTCCTCCAAGACTATCCAGTGTCAAAACCATCCCAAGTGTTCCTCAATTGGATACCCTCTTTCCCCATTAAATTGTTTGAGTCTTTGGGAGTATCCCTGGGGAAGGTCATGAAGATAAATAGGGAGAAGTATAGGGGAAAACCTATTAGCCATTCCTGGGGTTATAGCATTGTTTCCAAGAGGAATTGAGGCTGGTGCAAAAGATGAAATCATTGTGCTGTGAGGGACTGCAGATCTGTGAGGGGATATGAAACTAGATGATGAAGGATGTTTAAGCTTTTAAGTGGTGGGAAATAAGGGTATGGAAGTAGACCACTCTATGGCAGTGTATTTTAATGAGGATAATTCAGAGAAAAATAAGGGGCATTCTCGATCAAACAAGGGTTGAATATCCCTACCTAGAGACTCTGAGATCTCAGGTGACCAGGGAGTATGGGAGAACTCAAATGCAGAGGGGTTTAAAACTACTTCAAAGAGGCTGGACTCAGACTTAGTTCTAGGGAAAACTAGCTCAAACTCTTCATCACAATGTTCAGATATATCATTAATAGAAACAACACCTTCAGTAGGTAAAGAAAGAGTTTTGTCTAACTAAGGTATAACTAAACTTTGCAGCTTCTTGGCCTTTTGAATCAGTCTCTCTGGATCAAAAATTTCTTGAAAAGGTTCAACATCAGGATTTCTCCTCGTATTGGTCCTTCTGGCCTCTAGTATTCCCAGTGGAGTCACCTTCCCAAAGCTTTGAGTGGATTATCCAGAGCATATGCAACCAACATGTGTCTATGATCGACTACTCAACCAAGTCGTAGAACTAAAACAATGTTGTTCCCCCAAGGAGATAATAGCAATTAGTCCCTAGAAACGACATGAAGATGTTATCACCCTGTAATTTTCCTATGGTTGTGAGTAGGAAATCACTGGGGTAACCATTTCAAACCAACCTTTAGGTTGTATTCTATCCTATACAACTATAGAGGGCTCTCTCGGAGTCATAAGGACCATTCACATACACATATGTCTCACATCAAACATTCAGAAGGCTAGATTTCTAATGAGAACGGATTGTTTGTATTTCAAAGAGTGTAAGACAGACAACAGAAAACTCCATTGGGAAATGGAGTCATGGCCTAAAACATTCAAGGGGATTACAACAATAATGATAGGTGATTGGGCCATCGCAATCTAAGGCAACGTGAGCATTAACATTAAGTCAAATAAATTTTAAGAGATGGCAGGGGAAATGGGAAGAATCCCAGTGAGACAAGAGGCACCTATCTGTGGATGAATCTCTTGAAACACCTTTAGAAAAAGCAACAATAATGGTTGATAACTGAAATGGAGCACCTAGAAGAGAATGAATTCCAAGACATTTATCATAAACACATAACAAATATGATTTTTGATGAAATGAGTGCTTAACAGAGAATGAATTCCTTGCATACAACTAGAAACGTATTAACATAACTTCACACATACATGGAAATGGAGCATACATGAAAACAAAGACTGAACATTGAAAAACATGATGAATCTTAGACACTCAGAACATACTTCTGCATTAATTACTTACAAGAAAACTTTAGAGCTACAAAAACAAGCACAAAGGATTCCAAAATGAATGTAGAACCCTTTTCTCCTCTATTAAGGTTACAATTATAGTTCAATTTTGTCTCGAGATGAATCTCAAAACAGAGCGCCAAAATTAGTTACCTCATGGGAGTCAAAACTAAACGTACAAAACCCTAACAAATTTTGAGGTGGCAGATTCGCCATGATCACAAAACTATCAAGAAATCATGTTGTGATGCACGTGATTGATCAAAATGGAAAATCCTGAAATCTGGGGTCTCAAGCTTGCTTGATAAAAGTGACTATTTAGAGCATCTTCGAATGGCATTCTACTAACTCAACGGGAGAAAAAATACCAAGAATTTGTAGGCACACATCACGGACAAGCAAATTGGTAAGTGATCAACACTGTTGATGATAATCCAAAACTTCCTATTGGGATCGACTATAATTGTGCAACTGCATTGGGTTCCGCAACATTCTTTCTGCATGCTCCTTTCCGCAAGGTTCATTCTGCAATTTTGCAGATTATGGATTTCGGGTTCTCCAACTTTCACCTTCAAACCTCCGCAATTTTCCTTCTGCCTTTTTGCTCCTGCAAATTTCCCTCCGCCATTTTCTGGACCGTTGATTTCTTTACGGGTTCATCCATAGCCATCAATTTGAGATCAAACATAGATTTTGTGTTAGATTGGCGGATATGCTTTCTTCCTTTCACCTTTCTCTTACAGGATTCTTCTGGAGCATCAGCTCTCTTTGCGGCTCAAATCTCCATCGTTGAAATATGCTAGCTCTATTCTTGTCGAGACTTAACTTTGAAGCGGATTTTTCATACAAGGCTCATTTCCAAGGTCTTTCTTAAGGATTGTTTACGATTCTCATACTTCAGACTTAGGAATAAGCCTTCTAAACAACTTCGAACCTTTTTGCACACCTCTAGGTCATAAGATATGGATCTTTAGATCTCACCTTACATTTACTCTAGTTTGGCCCCCTTTCTGACCATTTAGCCCAGACATGGTGCTAACACGTTATATAAATGAGTATTCCCAAGCTCTTGCAAGCCCCTTCCCTCTAAGGCAGAACCAAACCCCTTTGGTGTCTTTCCTCCATCAACCATCTACATCTTCAAGTATGCTCGGTGCATGTTTTCCTAAAAGTGCACCCATCAAAAGTGCATTTATTGCATGGCTCGTCACATGTTTGGGTCTACATGTCCATGTCATGCACCCAAGGAAATATCAAGTATATAAAGGAAACACGAATAGTTCACATCTATGTTCATCTATATCTGAAAAGAAATGTCTATAATTATGATATTCCTTGGCAAATCTCAGTTCCCACTTGGAAATACATATTTTTAGAGTTTCAAGAATATGCCTTAATTCACACACCCGACCAAACTTGTTTCCATCTAAACAATTTCCTAAGTTCTACAAGGTTATTCTTATCTATTTCTAGAATCTTATCTTCATATTGGCTCCAACGGGAACTTCACCCCAACAGGACTTCTACTTAATAGGAACTTTTCCACCATAGGATATTTTCCTTGATATGGACTTTACTTGGCATCAAGAACTCTTCCTCGATAAGAAATTGTCCTGAGGCCCAACTAGAACTTTTCTTAACAAAAACTATGCCTCTTTACCTGACAAGGAATTTGCTCGATGGGAACTTTTCTTCTCTGCCTGACTAGAGCTCTGCTTGACAAGAACTATGACTATTTTCCCAATAGGAAATCCACCTCTTTTCCCAACTAGAACTCCACCCCGATAGGAATTCTGCCCTGACTAGAACTTGACCCGATAAGAACTCTGCCTCGATAGAAAATCTTCACGATACATAATCTATTCGGAATAGAATTTTTCCTTATAGGAACTGCCAAAATCTAGATTTTGACTATTTTCATACTCTATACCTCTTTCATTATCCTTGTGTTATCGTTATACCTCTCGTTTTGTATATGAATTTGATCTAAACATTAGCCTAAATCAATGATTAATGGTATGGAACTTGTCCTTATAAATTCTTTTTCTTTTAATTAAGTATTGAAGAGTTTTAATGCAAAATATCAATTATAATTATATGCTATATATTGCAGTACTAACGTGTAATTCCTATACCAATGTAACAAAAAATGGTTTGATGGATTTGTGTAGGTATTCAAAGATATGGATGCTACAAAGGATAGCCAATACATGTTTTATTTTAAGCAACGAATAGTTACAATATTAAATTGCCTTATCTCATGACACTTCGTGTCATGGAATTAAGGCAGTCAAAGAAATATGTTATCTTCTCCAACAAAAACGCAGATTATTGAAACTAATTCAAGAAAATATTTTCTATTTCGAGCCTGCTTTGACGACAACATAGATTATGTAATAAATTATATCATGTTGGATATAGATAGAAGCTTGAATTCTAAATGTATGAAAATGTACAACTTCTCATAAGGAGAAGTAGAGGGGAATAGAGGTAGATATAGAAAGAAAGATAGCAACAAGAGTGATTATATTAGTTTTCTTTACATTTAAACAGACAGATGTGAACCAAAGAATCATTTTTGCAAGTTAATATATTTTCTGCTACTGGTTTTATTTCACCTGATGATCGTATATGCTTATCATTGTCAATTATGGGAAAGACCCCCTATTTTGATATGAACCTTCGATCAGCATTTTAATTTTTAGAAATTGTTGTTTCAAGTTTTGATAACTTTCTGTTTCATTTGGAATTTCATTTGAAGATAAGTTTCTGTAATAGATCAATTGAAAGATTTAATTAAGATAGAGGAGTTTATTTGAGAAGTTTTATTCCAGCATTCATCATTGAGCAAGTTAAGATAGGAGTTACAACATTTCAAATAGAAGTATTTGATTCAATGATTCAGTTGATTCAGTGAGAGTTGTTGTAGAATAAATGGCAGTTTTAGTTTGCAATTAAGTAGAACAAAACAGTTGGAGGAATTGAGTTATTGGCAATGGAATAAAGGCTTTAAATGAATCATTCTTTTTGTCATTACATGGTTATAGAACAATTATAAATCTATTTTTTTCTTTGGCGTATAAATGAAGCATTCAAGCTGAGCGATTTCCATAAAAGTATTTATTTGAAACTTAGTTTAAGAGTTGGTACAAGTTAGAGCAAGTTGGGACAAGTTCTTTGATAAATCTTTTATTCATAACTTTGAGAAGTAGGTTGTATAGACTCTTCTCCAATCATACACATATGGTGTTGGTATCTCTAAGTCTACCTCCTTGGGTTGAAAATTAAGAGTTGATATATATAGTGATATAATTTGCCTAATGTTTTTTGCATCATTTTCGGGGAGGTGCTGAAAAGGATTGGAGAACAGATCATGTGTTGTTTCTGTAGGAGGTTGGGGGGAGGAGGAACAGTAAGATGAGAGGTAGAACCCGTGCATTTTCTTTAGCGGGTTCCTCCAAAGCATTACCCTGTTGGTTTGAAGAATTTGTTTTTTTTCTTCAGTTTGTTGGGAGAACAAAAAGTAATTGGTTCATAATTTACAATTTGAATGCAAATTTCATTTATGAAGAACTGCAATTTGAAGACTTGCATGCAAGATTAGTTTAGTAGTTGTGAGAATTCAGCTTCCAGGGATGTGGTTTGTTTGGTGCAAGTATAATTTTCATTTCAGCAATGTGATATTCCGTCCCATGCAAGTGTACCTTTTTGTAGTGTGATATTTCATTTCAAGCAAGTGTGATTTTGTTTTAGCAGTATACTTTTGCTTTGGAGATGGTGGGTTGATTCATCTTTGTAGTTGTGCGAATTTAGTGGAGTGAAGTTTGCAGATTTAGTACAATGATTTATTTTTCAATTGGTGTGATTTGAAAAGTTTTCAATATAGTACAACCCCCCCCCATGCTAAAAATCATAAAAATACAGCAAGAAGCACTTGAATGAATTCAAGAATTGTTGAAAGAAGGAAGATATTACTCTGGGAACTTTCTCATATTTTGGTGGAACTCGAAGAGATATCTACAACTCAGGAAATGGAAGAAAAATCAGTTGATATTGCTAACTCCCTTGAGTATTCATGCCAAACAGAAACTCCATCCGATCAAGAACATGCATTTGAGCCTGAGATTGAAGAGTTCCTTCCATGTTTAGCTCCGATGTGTAGTCAAGAATGTAAAGGTCATATTTATGAATATCTATAGGTCATGATAGAGATAGGTATCCAAGATGAAATTATTAATGGACAAAAGGGCCTGGGAATGAAAAAATACATTGAGGAATGGTACCAATCTATTGTCAAACCACGAGAAATCTTCCTCCTTCAACTCTTCTTGGTGTTGGATAAAAGCACTTTGTTGGTTCCTAATATCCATCAAGTGGTTTAGGTACATTTTTTCTATTTGGATATGATTTTATATTTTAGTTTGCTACACGAATGGATGCTTTGAAAATCAGTATATACTTGAAGGAAAGTTGTCTTCCAATAGGTAGGGATAAAATGTTGCAGGTAGTTAGTCTATAAATAATGCAACAATGCTCATTTTAAACAAGACTGTTAGCAATTAATAAGTCATCCAGTGAGAGGTCTCTTTTCTTCTGCCTTTTAATCCAAGGGGTTTAGATCAAGCATTCACAGAGGAGGAAATATTCAATATTGTCGACTTATGCTTTCTGCACTATTATTCTTGTACCAATGATCCTGTCTCAGATTGGGAGCTTGAACTTCATCAACAAATTTTATTTCAAAAAAAAGACTTCATAGGAACACTTTCTGCATAGATCAAGCTCATATGTCGGATTCACGATGTATGGGTAGACAGTTTCATGCAATGGGTGGACAAACTTCTTCTTAAAAGGGGATCCAACTGTAATATTAGTTTCTTGAAACAATCTTTTTGAGAAGTGCTCACATCAGTCATCAGCACAATTGGTACACATAAGCATGGGACTAAGGTATGCATTTTTAAAAACTCTCAATTTGATTAAATGTGAGAATAAAATATATGGACAAGTATAATCTTGTATCTAAATCATTTTAATCCTAGGCTAAATCTTCCTCACCTTGGTTATTCCTTATTGCCAAAGACATGTTATGATCACGCCTCTGTTTTTCTGCTTTGTGTCCTACTATACCATTGTTTCCTACTTCACATTTTGAATCACTAAAAGGATTTGAAATATATTCTTTAATGGGATGCCAAGTTTTTTATAAGCTAGCAGAAATATTGTTATGTTAATTTCATTTCCTACACCCTGTCATTGGTAAACATATTCCTAAAATCTGGTACAAGAGGTGTAGGAATGTTTGTAGATGGATTCTTTGCATATTATTTGGGGAAAGAATCTTGCATTTGTTGATAAATTACTTACAAATCAGGTCTTTTGATTTGATTATTTAAAGGAGAGATTGTCCTTTTTAGCCCAAAAGTAAGAAAAAAATATCAGACTAGTACCAGATCAGTACCAAATTAGCATAATTGGTGCTAGACAGATCTTCTAAAGGGAATGTTTCTTGAATTTAAAGAACCATTTTGGATAGCATTTTTCTGCATATTTACTTGGATATTACGTAGTTGTCATTTCTTCTAGAACCTATAAGAAATATGAGTATTTGGAGGTTAATAGTCAATGAGCCTACATTAGATGATCCTATTCTGACACTTTTAAAGAATTGAGAGAATAAAATCATGAGATGGATGAGGCATCAATATCAGCACTTGATTTAAATTTTCATGGAACTTCTTCAGCTCAAGAATAATGTAGCATCTTGATGGTCTTCAGCTTATTTGATTCCTGTATTTCTCTTACAGACAAGGGACTAGCATCATTAATGGTAAGTTATAATATAAGTGAGTTAAGTTGAGGAGAAAAATATGAAACAAGCATAACATCAAAATTTGAAATCAATTTTTTTCTTGTCAAATCCTTATCCCATCATGATTACTTCTATACAAGTCAATATTTTATCCTCATACTAGATTATATATCTCTTCACCATAAAATCATTATCCAACTCCACCACTGACATCCTTATGTAGTTTTCCATCATTCTTACCTGTTGCATTTCTAATCACTGTAAGGATTCAAAATGAGCTCTATTAATATATTGTTTTGTCCCTTTTTTAGTTCCCAATTATTCCCAATCGATTATCAATTGTATTTGTTATCCAAAATGGCAGCTAGTCATTATGATCCAGGTTCAATTTAGGATTTACATGAAACACCAGAGTACAATGCTTGCCAAGAAATGTTTCACAGTCGAGGATGGCATAGGTTCTTTAGAAAATTTCATGGGTACAATAGTAGTATCTCACTTTCATTTTCCCAAGGGTTTGATCGTAGGGTCAACCGATTTAGGGACATCGTGATGGAGGTTACAAAGAAGACTGTTACTGAAGCCAAAAGCTTTCCTCAAACTGGCAAAAAATGGTTTAAGAAGCAGAAATTGCCAATCACATAGCATAATTGGTTTTTGAAGAAAAAGTATCATGATGCAAATTGGTCTAAAGGAGTTCCAAGGGCTTGGATTAAGGATGAATGGAAGAAACCATTGATTGTTCTCCAATGATACCTGACCTGTGAATGGTAGTACAATTTGACTTTCACCTACCACATACACATTTCACAACATTTTGCACAAGGTAAGGAAAGAACTTTCCTTATTTTCTTTGGAAAAGTTTACAGAAAATGTGTAAAACAGTAAAGAAGTCAGTTGTAAGCCCTGGAAAACATTTGTTCCATCATAGGCTAATTAAATTGTTAATTGTGGTTGAATTAAGAGGCCGTAAAGATACCTACGATAGTTTCATAGCTAGAAGTTTTCCTAGTTCGGTAGTGGATCCTGCTGTCTCTATCAGAATTGAAGGCTTTCTCATTCAGACTGGTAACAAGAGAAAGGTAAAAACTACAGGAGAAGTGTTATCTTTAAATCCCAAATCCAAGAGAATAACTAGAAGTATGACATCTAAACAACCGAGGCCTAATAATCCTTGTCTTGGATTTCAAATGAAACTCAATATAGATACATATGAAGAAGTGGGAGAATATTCCTTAGTTGTTGCAGAATCTTTAGTAAATATAAAGGGGAATGTGCCTCCAAAATCTTCCCAACCTAGTTCACCTCCATAGAATTCTATAGAACTAGGTAAACCCCAAATAATTTCTCTGCGAATTTTTTTAAAATTGCAAACAGATAATGCAAAATTGAAAGAGGAATTGCATGAATGTGAGGTGTTGGATCAATTTATTAAAACCAAGAACACTACATTGAGGAAGGTCAAAATTACAGGAGAAGTGTTATCTTTAAAGCCCGAATCCAAGAGAATAACTAGAAGTATGACATCTAAACAACCTAGGCCTGATAATCATTCTCTTGTATTTCAAATGAAACTCTGTATAGATACAGATGAAGAAATGGGAGAATATTCCTCAACTGTTGCAGAAGCTTTAGTAAATCTAAAGGAGGATATGCCTCCAAATTCTTCCCAACCTAGTTCACCTCCATGGAATTCTATAGGACTGGGTAAACCCCAGATAATTTCTCCTTATAAATTTTTAAAATTGCAGACAAAGAATGTAAAATTGAAAGAGGAATTGTATGAATGTGAGGTTCTGGATCGATTTATTAAGAACAAGAACACTACATTGAAGGATCGTCTTGCTCAATATTAGGCTAAGGAATCAGACATGTGTGCATAGGTGGATAATTTTCATTCTTAATCCAATCTAGTAAGTTATGAAAACTGAAAACTTCTCTCCAGACTTAATCGAAGTTATTACGAGGCTTGTATACTTCTCATTTAAAATAGATCTCTTAGGGAGAAGATTCGAAAAACATGTCAAAAAATAGAGGATAATCCAGATGACTTACAGAGTTGAATTTTTCTTCTTTTTGTCTACAAGAACTATTTCTTGCATGAGGACATGCAAGACTTTGTGTTTGGGGGATGTCAGGCTCTAGATTTTGACTATTTTCATACTCTATAGGTCTTTCATTATCCTTGTCTTATCCTTATACCTCTCATTTTGTATATGACTTTGATCTAAACATTAGCCTAAATCAATGATTAATGGTCTGAAACTTGTCCTTAGCAATTATTTTTCTTTTAATTAAGTTTTGAAGAGTTTTAAATGAAAAATATCAATTATAATTATATGCTATATATTCCAGTACTAACGTGTTATTCCAGTACCAATGCAATAAGCAATGGGTTGATGGATTTGTGGACGTCTTCAAAGATATGGATGCTACGAAGGATAGCCAGAGCATGTTCTGTTTTGAGCAATGAATAGTTACAATACTAAATTGCCTTATCTCATGACACTTCGTGTCATGAGATTAATGCAGTCAAAGAAATTTGTTATCTTCTCCAACAAAAGTGCAAATTGTTGAAACTAATTCAATAAAATATTTTCTATTTCGAGCCTCCTTTGAGAGCAACATACATTATCAATCAATTATATCATGTTGGATATAGACACAAGCTTGAATTCTGAATGTATAAAAAGGCACAAGTTCTCATAAGGAGAGGTAGAGGGGAATAGAGGTAGACATAGAAAGATAAATAGCAGTAAGAGTGATTAGATTAGTTTTCTCTACATTTACACAGACAAATGTGAACCAGATAATCATTGTTTGCATGTTAATATATTTTCTGCTATTGGTTTTATTTCACCTAATGATCGTATATGATTATCATTGTCGATGATGGAAAGGCCCCCCTATCTTGATTTGAACCTTGGATCTGCATTTTAATTTTTATAAATTATTGTTTCAAGTTTTGATAGCTTTTGGTTTCATTTGGCATTTCATTTGAATATAAGTTTCTATAATAGATCAATTGAAAGTTTCAATTAAGATAGAGGAGTTTATTTGAGAAGTTTTATTCCAACATCCATCATTGCGCAAGTTAAGATAGGAGTTACAACATTTCAAATAGAAGTAGTTGATTCAACGATTCAGTTGATTCAGTGAGAGTTGTTGCAGAATAAATGGAAGTTTGAGTTTGCAATTAAGTGGAACAAAACATATTGGAGGAATTGAGTTATTGGCAATGGAATAAAGGCTTTAAATGAATCATTATTTTTGTCATTACATGGTTATAAAACAATTATAAACATTTGTTTCTTTTTGGCATATAAATGAAGCAATTAGATTGAGTGATTTCCAGCAAATTATTTATTTGAAAATTATTTTAAGAGTTGGTACAAGTTAGAGAAAACTAGGACAAGTTCTTTGATAAAGCTTTTATTCATAACTTTGAGAACTAGGCTGTATAGACTCTTCTCCAATCCTGCACATATGGTGTTGGTATCTCTAAGTGTTGATATATATAGTGATATAATTTTCTTGACAGGAACTACGAACAACAAAGAAAAAACTTCGCTTGGCATGAAATCTTCCTAACTAAACTTCTGCTCCAATAGGAGCTCCATCCCGACAGGAACTCTGCTTGACAAGAACTTTTCCCTGATAGGAACTCTACTCAGTAGGAACACCGCCTTATAGGAACTCCCCCCCAATAGGAACTCTACCCCCACATGGAATCTTCCTGAAAGGAAGTTTGCCCTAATAGGAACTCTTCCTGACAAGATGGATTCAAGCCTTAAATGGTATGTAGCAACTTGGGTTCCTATTCATCTGATTGGAGATGGGTTGAGGTTGCCTAAGACTTAAATAATGTTATTGCAGGAGGTAACTATCCGAGTTGAGTGCTTTACTTTGGAGGACATATGGAGTCTGTGGAGGCTTGAGATGGAGTGGTGTGGACTTGCCTTGTGTAGCTACATCGACTTAGAGTCCTTATTGTGCACATTATCATCATTGGAAAATGACACTGTATTCTAGAGTGGATGTCTCACTTGTGTGACCTACCAAGGCTCATGTAGGATACTTGTAAGGGCTTGTGCCCAGATAGTATTGTTGGCTTTGCTTACCTCATATATAAGAAACCTCCTTGTGTCGCTGTCCCATTGAAGAAACCTGCTGCAAAAGCATACTCCAGAGAAGAACTGGTCTTTCTGTTAGGTAGTCTTTGTACATATCAATGATACCAGCACAACACCTTTAAACATTAGGTCGTATATCCTCAAAAATCAATATGTTTCTAGATATCCAAATGATCCAATTACAGAGAAGAGGCAGGTATAAGAATTTATATTCATAATTCATCCAGTGAACCATATTACCATTCAATGTAGTAGCATCCTTCCTAAAGGTCATGTTCAAGGCTACAACCATAATATTTCGCACAACTAGACCAAAAGAGAAACCTACGAAAATATGGTCCACAAACTCTTCACCCGATACACAAAGGAAACATATTTTTGGCCCCACCAAACCTCTTCTGATAAGGTTGTCCCAGGTATTGATTTTATTTCCTGCACACAACCATGAGAAACATTTGAGCTTGATTAGGATCCTCCATTTCCACAAATGTAGTTGTCACCAACCCTCAACCTCAACCAAATGTGAATGTGTAATATAGTTGTATGCGTCTTTTGTTGTAATTTTACCAGATGTTCCATTAAAGGCCCACACTATCGTATCCTTAAAGACCCTCACACTGATGCCATCCCTATTAAGGTTCGCAGTATATCAAAACCATTCTTCCTTCTAGGGACCCCAAATCCAAATCGCCAACTTCTAGCCAATAAAAAACAAAAGAAGATAAACAATTAATTCAAAGAAGACAAATGCATATGTTAACTATTGCATTTATTCAAAGAAGATAAATAATTAATAGATGAACACCCAACTAATGAACCATTCTATTCATGAGTTCTATTATATTGTGGGAATTTCATAAACTTAACCATAATAATATGAATCACATAAAAGAATGCTCAAATATTATTTGTGCTTTAATTTTTTATTAATCTTAGTATGAGACTCTCTTGGAGTGAATGAGATCATTGCCACTAATAATATATTCCAAAAAATATTACCCTAACTAAAATATAATATTATAACTAGCTCCTAAAATTTATATTACAAAATAAACCTAATTTAAATCTAATCTAATATTTGATATTTATAATTAAAGAATAAAACAAAATATATATCATAAATTTTAAAACTTTAAATTTTTAAAATCTAAAACTAATTATGAAATGACTATGGACAAAATTAAAAATAAAACAATAAAATTTAAATAGTTCTTATTTCATAATATGTGTAAAAAATTAGGCAAATGCTGAATATTCGGAGATTTTCGAATTGCCTAAGAATTTCCGTACAGGAAAGTCCAATAAGGACAAATTATGCTACTATGATGTCAACTAGCAACCTAAGCAAGCATAGCCTACACTTTAGGCCAAGGAGTAATAAGATTAAGTTTAATTACTATTTCTTCCCTTGGGAGGAGGATTTTGGGAGAAGGTAATTCAAGCCCACTCTTTTTCAAGTATATTATTCAAAATTGTAAATAATTATCTTTGCATCATTAAGACAATGAGGGACAATTACTAGTAAATTATTCAAAAGTAAATGTTTTTCCTTATTTGAAATGAAATTGTTTATGAATTTTAAATATAACTTAAAACTATAAAAAAAAACATGTCAAATGAGAATTTTTTTTTTAATATCTTCAATTAAAATAAAATTTTTAAAAATATCAATATAAACAAAATCTTGAATGATAACTAATTGCACTTTCACCATAACACTGAAATAAATGACAAATGACCAACTCTATCTGAAATAAATGATAAATGACCAACTAAATCTCAGAGTACATAACATAACACTGAAATAGTTTTGTCTTAAAAAAATGACAAGACAATCTCGATATGACAGTATATCAACGTTTTAGATTAAAAATAATTTAACAATGGCAATGAACTCTTGGCCATTAAAAATTAGAACGGGAAGCTAAATTTTTTTAAAATATCAATATAAACAAAATCTTGAATGATAACTAATTACACTTTCACCATAACACTGAAATAAATTACAAATGACCAGCTAGATCTGAAATAAATGACAAATGACCAACTAAATCTCAGAGTACATAACATAACACTGAAATAGTTTTGTCTTAAAAAAAATGACAAGACAATCTCGATATGAGAGTATATCAACGTTTTAGATTAATAATAATTTAACAATGGCAATGAACTCTTGGCCATTAAAAATTAGAACGGGAAGCTCATGGACATTAACTTGTTAAAGAGCTTGCTCGCTCGCTAACATCATATAATTTATCTGGTTTTTTTATAACGCCATTGCCTCTTTGGGTGGTGGATACACGACATCTAAAACCGGTAGGGCTCACCTATCCACATTGAATGAAGGAAGTTGGGAACGGTTTTTCCAGTGCCAAGCATGGGCCTCTGCAGCAGTTGAGCTCCTTTCTTCTCCTTTCTTCTGTATGTATTCTAGGCAAACTCTAGCTAGACATGGACGGAGAAGGAGGAACGACGGCCGTCTCGTCCAAGTAATACTTTAAAGTTTAAACTTAACTCTTTGCGGCATAAATGTATGTTGAGCTCCTTTCTTCTGTATGTATTCGAATGATGGTATACCTTGTTGCAAGGTTTGGTTTCTATGTGAATCAAGTTTTCAAAAGCTATGCTGCTCTCTCATTATGTTCCATCTTGAGAATTCTTCCTTGCAGCCACAAACTCTGTTCGAGCTCATATTTCTATTCTTCAAAAAGTTTTGAGGTTAGCTTTGGAATTACTTTCAGGTCTGAAGCCAATCCTGATTGTCCTCGATCTGCTACCAGATTGGCCTTCTTTTGCAAATTCAAGCTATCAAGATACTTTTTCCAATAGAGTGTTCCAATGAAGTCTTTTCAATTTCCAATGGACTGGAAATCTTGGACAGATTGATGAATTAGGAAATATGGAAGGCATTGATGCTAGCGGGGCATACACAGGAATGATACTAATCGTTTTCAAGGTTAATTTTTGTTAAACAATGCTCTGTTATTTACAACGATTGTTATTAAAGCAACGTTGCAGCCAATCCCTAATTCTGGTTTCTGAATAGAGCATCTCTCATATTTTAACGGTGGTAGCAAAGTTTTTGTTTGATACTTGTTTTGCAAAGCTTTGAAGACCAGAAATCACCAGCACAAATCACCTTTTATTGCTTTGGAACATATTTGAATTTGCAACTGTTTTAGAATGAATTTCAAACTCAGTAGTGGCAATATTATAAAGTTATTAAAGGCCTTGGTTTTCGAGAGAATGGGGAAGACAGATGAAGCATTATGATTACCCCTCTGCTTAAATGCTAAGGATGCTTGCCTTGTTGATGATCTTACGCTCAGTACATTTCAGATTGTATTCCAACCACTTGATTGCTCGGATCTTGCAACATCTTATTATGAGTATGCTTGTGGGTAGATTCCAAACAACATAGGTCTACTGACGGATCTCTTCAACTGTTATATGCATCAATATTCCTATGTTTAACATCAACATACAAATTTGAAAATTTATAAGCTTGTCCTTGAGGAGAGGTTTTTACTGTGGGATGTTTGTAGCATTCAATTGCAGGTATCTTGTGGAAATGGAGGTGAGGAACTGTTATCACTAGCAGAAGCGCATTGATTCCCATGGTCTACATGAACTAGAAGCCTTGCAACAACTTTGGATGTGCTTGATGGAAAGCTAGGAAAACTCTTTAGCATTGAAAATGACAAATTAAGGATTTAGCTGGTAGGGAAAGCTACTTATTTGAGCATGTGAATATGTTGCTGCAACAAAAAGTTTTATGGAATGTATTGGAAACATGCTCAGATGATTGGGAATGTTTCTACATATCTCAGTTGCTCCCTGGAAGATGGCTCAGATGTACGCTCATTTATTCAAAAGCTACAGAAAAAATATGTTCATGAAATCAAAATATGGCTCTATTTCAGGGATATGCAGAAGGCCTTAAAAGCATGACAATTCAGATCAGCAAAGTCTGTTTTAAGTTGGACATAGTGGGTATTAATGATATTAGAGATTGTATAGGATACAATTGCTTTTGAAGCCCATATAATAATTTGTTGATACCTCAAGATTTAAGATATGGGTATCCCTGATTTTTGGTATAGAGAAGCATTGAAATGAGATAAATACACCTAATAAAATTTTCAACTACACATATTCTGGTTTGCGAGAAATCATGTTTTTATCCGACCTGTAGCAGCTTGCCAAGATTGCTTTCCTACTACAGATTCTATGTTTTAATTTATGGGTTACAAAACTTCTCCCAGTGAAAAATGTAGATGAGAGATCCCTTAAAAGAATCACATCAATTTAAAAGCAAGGTACCTCAGTTCAGTGAAGATTTTACAATGCATCAATTTAAAAGCATGGTACCTCAGTTCAGTGAAGATTTTACAATGTCAAGAGGGTTATAACTTCATCAAATATACACCTATATTTTGCAGTCATGACTCAACAACTATCTCAATACCTCGACTTTTCTATGAAAGGACCAGTATGAACGGACACCTTCAATACTGCACTCTTCACTAAGAATGGTTTTGTCTCCATTAACACTTTTACAAGGTTGTGCCTGGGATTGAAAATATGGAGGTAACAACTAAATTCTTTTGATCCTGTTATGAATTTTAAAAACTTGAATCAATCCATAAGCTATACTCTTTGAGCCAAATTTTTTAATAAGCGATCACTGAAAAATAATGATTAACTTATATGACTTCAATCCTATCTTGTGAACTCAGATATAGTCAAATATAGGGAACTTAAGGTATGTTTTTGAAGGAAAAGCTTTTATAAAAAATCCCCCGGATTGAATTTTAAAATTGGTGCTTTGAAACTTGACATTTCAAATCCTACTTTTACTAGCCTGGAATTTGAAGGTTCCAAGGATTTAATTTTAGAAACCTAAAATGTGACAATACAGAAAGAATTCTAAGTTTTAAAAGCTAATGTCCTAACAAGGAGTCCACTTGAAATTGATAAAAGACTCATTACTTTGAAACCTATTCCTGTAAAATGTGCTTTGTGTATATTATCGTTATACGTCAAGATTTATGCAATCTTGGTCTCTCTTGATCCATCATCCAAAATCTTGAAATTTTGTCCTTTGCAAACCTACGCCCTTGCCCTTGCATCATAAAGGATATCATTATTACAATCCTATAGCAACTTGGCCAGGTCATCAAAACGTCATTACCAATATCACTTTGAAGTCTGTTTATATTGCAAGTTACTTCCATCATTATACTTATAACTCTGCCCAATCGTTTCAAATTATGATTCGGTAGACAAGACAATTCCCATTCTCATTTGATAAGAACAAGTGAATAAAGTTGACCATTTATACATTATATTGTGTGGCCTTTTGAATTACACTACCTAAAACAAGATGTGGAGAAACAACTTCCTTCCAATATGAACATGTGATATCCTCCAAGTTGTCAAAATGACAACGTATATTGTATGAAGATTTTATTGCAAGTTCAAAAACACATACAACTTTGGCTATTGGAAATTTTCTTGGTCTCATTAATGTTTTGATGCAGATACATAAAGTGTGTAATCGTCCAGATCTGTTTGAAGGTAGGTTGATTATATGCTCTTTTGATATGCTTTGACTTGAGCGACAAGTATGTTCAAATATTCGCTCCATGAGCGAAGGTGTCCCATACTTAACTATTGATGTAGCGGGAATGAATTTGGTTTTCTCTCAACTGGAAGCGATGTTTTTGGGATAAATATTGTTGGTGTTGATAGAGTTATCTATTATGATAGTGATTGGAATACTGCAATGGACCAGCAAGTCCAAGACAGATGCCCACCGAATAGAGAAGACACTTGAAGTGCATATTTACAGAATGGTTTTTGAGAAAACAATAGAAAAGAATATTGTAAAGAAAACAAACCATAAAAGTGCACTTGATGACATCATGATCAACACTTATGCATTTCTACAGTTGAAACCAGATTTACCAAATTGGAGAAATATGGATGACATGTTTGGCTTAGGGATCATTGCTAAGAGAATTCACTAAAAATCCATACATAAGCTTAAATAAAAGTAGTTTGTATCATTGCTAGGAGAAGTCACTAATAGTCCGTACAGAGGCTTAAATAAAAGTGGTTTGGTATGTATGTCCCACAAGAGACCAAGTGGAAGGATAAGATTCAAAATTACAACATAAAGGCAACAACAAGTGCAACATAAGTGCTAACAACAAGCATTGTCTTGTAGATATCCTTCTTTATGCATTGTTCCTCCATGAGAGATGGGGCAAGTTTAAAATTCAATGTATATCAGCACATTGGGAAGAATTCACAAAAATTGCAAAATGGAGTTAAGCAGACAAGACCTTTGGATTTTACACAATAGAGGAATTTGGGTACCTAGCATACAACTAGAGTGACATTCATGCAGGGTTTCAGGAAAGGGAATGACAAGTTGCATGGGGACATGAAATACTTTTGGTAGGGGGAATGATGGCCCCCAAAATGGTATGTTTTTTCCCATCTTCACCTACCCTTGTTTGTCCAATACCCTCCTTAGAGTTGATGTTCATCACAATAAATGGCTATTTCACCAAAAGTTGGCTCTTAGATCTTTTGGATTGAATTGTGGTGTTTAATTGTTCTTAGTAGTGGTCTTAATATGATAAGCTTTTTATTTCTAGATTGTTCTAGTTTAGGGACTCTTATTATATCCTAAGCCCTTGTGAAAGATTGCAGATGATCCTTTTTTTATTGATTGAGTGTTGAAGTAATATATTTAAAAAAATTAACAAGGGATCATTCAACTAACACAATGCATGACGATAAAGGATGAACTTAACACAACAGTGGATCACTTCGATTCAACATGGTTGTGATATCAAACATTACTATTATTAATACAATTAATCAATAGATAATTACTAACAAGATCCTTGCAAAATGGTTAAAGATAATATCATTGCAGAAACTTTGCCATATCACAGGTACATGAACAAGATAGAGTAATGATCCCAGTTATCAATGCTAAGAGGATTGGAGTCATGCCCAAAAGTAACTCAAGGTACACACAATGCTCATAACATGGTTTTACTCCACTGAAAGAATCAATGATTATTCTGGAAAGAGATTCTCTTGGAGGTCATGAAAAATTCATGATCTCTGAGGAATATTGGCAATATAATGGTTCCATTATAAGGTGAAAATTACCCATCGGTGTGTAGCTAATCATGAATTACCCACCAGGGCACAATTAGAGGAGGGAATTTAATGCATTCAACATAATTTTTTATACAGGTCGAATGGATCATGTAGGGGCATCTCCAGAGCAACATCTTCAAAAGCATGCATCCGAGAGCTAATAAATACAATGCAGGAATCCAGGAAAGAGCACCTTTTATTTGTTTTGTTTCTCAAATTTTCATCTAAACCAACATGGCAAATTCATGGGTTGGCATTTAACTTTGATTCCATGTAAATATAAATTCCCTCATGAGGCGTAACTATGTGTTGAACTCTGTGATTATCACAAATGCCATTAGTCGAATCATAGGGTTTAGTTTTGAATCTATTTAATTTTTACACCAAGTAGTTTCAAATTTAGTTAATACATATTCCAAATCAAACCTCTCTATATAAGCAACGACCCAACACTTGTATGGGGGGATGGATACAATGTAGAAGATGGAAGTTTTTGGAATAGAATACAAAGTCCTTCACAACTCTATTATGCAAATACTGTGATGTTCACTATAAGATTATCCGCATTGTAAGTTAAGTTTATTGTTGTAGCAAATCCCAAAATCCAACTTTCTAGAGGGGTCCCATTCTAGAGAGCAAGAGTTGTGTATATGTAGGTTATTTCTATGTTTTGTAGAGTACATGTTGTAGCTTAGCATTTTACTAATTTGTAGATAGTTGTTTGTTAGAATACATATTCATTTCATTCTTGTAGCTTAGCTCATATTTAGTATCCACTACGAAATGGTTGTATATCCAGTTTCACAAACATAGAGACATGAGGAATGAGACCTGTGATATATTTAATTGGTAATCCTAACTGAAGCAACATCGCTAGTCAAATGAGTGATTACAGTCAAATATAGTTTTTGGTTAACTTTCATTTTGAATGCATGTCTTTAATTCTCCTTTACATTTAGGAAAATAGAATTGTTTGTTTGTTTATTTCATGCAAGCTTGCTTTCCTTTGCAGTCTTTTTCTTTCCACTGTAGCTATCCCACCAACAATGAGAGAGGTGATCCATGGAAAAAGAAATTATTTAGATCATATGAAGAGCTTTCTTGGTGACAACAAGGTTCCTATTCGCATGATTGGTGTTCAAGTATGCGGGTCACTTCCAAGAGTGATTGAGCTAGCCTTTAATTTATGAAGTGTGGTGTGATGCAATTTCCTTTCATAGAAGCATGTAAAAAAATAGTTGTAAATAATGAACTTGGATTCTGCACATATAGTGCATGACATCTCGCAAGTTTCTCTTGAACTCCATATTGATAAGTAAATGCACCGTCTCTTTGTTTTTCTTTTTAGGGTAATAAATTAGCTCGTCATAGGTCATGAACAATCCTCTTCCCATGAACTATGGAACTTGTTCATAAATGATTTCTCAATCTTCTTAGATTGATAAACACTACAAATGAACCTCACTTTGCACATTTACCCCAACTACTTTAATTGACTATGATCTACTAAGAAAGTCATATCCCCATGAACCTATATATTAGGCCTTGATGTTGTAGGCCAAGAATGTTATTTTCCAAAGTTTATTGGTTCAAGAAAATTGCGATCTCTTCCAATTGGCATACAACATCAACTATTTTGGGCTTAAAGAAAGGTTTTGTTTTCTCTTTCTCTACAAAATATTCTGGA
This sequence comes from Pseudotsuga menziesii, assembly GCA_001517045.1. Lineage (NCBI taxonomy): Eukaryota > Viridiplantae > Streptophyta > Pinopsida > Pinales > Pinaceae > Pseudotsuga > Pseudotsuga menziesii. The sequence continues at coordinate 171,294 of LPNX010802750.1, read as the reverse complement.
ATCTCTCCAAACTCATGGTAGATTTAGAGTTGGATAGTTAAACTACTTCCACTTTTCATATCATAGGACTTCTATCTAGATGTTAGAACTACTAATCTTGTGTATAAATGTAAGTGACTAAAAATAATATTTTTACTTTTCCTAACACTATCACTATTGATGTTGTAAGACTACCTTAATGTCACAGTTAGGGTTGTGGTCAATTGGGCATGGCCTCACAAATTTTGTGGATATCCTTGAGAATATAGGTGAATATACATATATTTTTGGGCATGACCTCATGACCTTTGTTGTCTTCCATTTTTACTACTCACTGTTAACTACCTTATTGCTAGAAATGATTTTTTTTGTAACACTTTAAAGTTTCTAGATGCCATTCATGCTTTGAATCCCAATCAAAAAACACATATTCACAAGGCATGATGTATCATGGATATCTTTTTCCATATACTAGAAAGGTCCCATGTGTTCACATTTAAGTTTGATAACGGAGGATTCCTATTGGACTGTATGCAAGTTTTTACGGAGATAATTAGCGGGAATCTTGAGGAGCTCAAAGGGATCTTCTATCAAATGTAACTATCAGAAATAAAGTCTAGTGTTATCTCATGGACTACTATTATTACAAGTTATGCTAGAATGGTCATTGTCATAACGCCCTTGAGGACTTTTGTGAAATAGAATTGGTAGGCATAAGATAATGTGAGCTCATGGAATGCCATGCCCACAACTTATGCCCAAAATAGACATTGGGATGTGGCCTTGGGTTTCTTTCATAAAATGCAAATCATAGGCTTGACAACTAATGTAGTTACAATTGCAACTACACATACTACTATTCCAACTACCATCTAGTCGAAAAACTAGAGTACAACGCAATATGAATGATGAGACATGATAGTAGACACCAAGAAGAAAATAATCCATATGACCAATGGATATTCCTAATATTGAAAGACAATCAAACAATGAAGACTTCAAAATGAACCGGTTATTAAAGATAGTATGATAGATTCATTCAAACAAGTGACTACCTCTATTCCTTTCTCCATTTCCTTTTATTTACATGTCTTTATCTCCAAGGATAATAGTTAGCAATTAACACAAACATGTTGGTTGAGGTAAGTGACAATGGGCTAAGTGAATCGTGACATAATATTTGTAACCCACAAGCCAAGGTAACACCACCTTTTACTTTGCAATTACGCCACATTAAACTCCTCAGTCATATTCCACATGTAACTTATATTCAAAAAGAAAATCCAATGGCCATGATTAAAAATAAATCTCCTTGGACATAAAAACGAGCCATAGTTATCTTCTCTAATGCAATTAGTGTAGACAGTACCTCCAACTTTCGATCTTTGTCCATGAGTCATAACTCCACTGTGAACTTTGAGAAGAAAACATGTTGCAGCTAGTAAAAAGTAAAATGCACATCTAGATTAATGTCACTTGAGAGTCAAGACATAGTTTGCAAAATTCATAATGATTGGCTTCTAATTGCTAGTACATTTTAACTGTAGGGCATTGAATGTTCTAATTTTACTATCAACGGGTTTATTACAATAATGTAAGAATGTAAGAAGTCTTTATAATATATACTTTTTATTAATACTAACAATGATTTCCCCATTCATTTTATACCTTTACTTTTCCATATCTGCCTCTCACCGGATGGCATGCCCTCACAAGAGAGCCATTAATTAGTGGAGGTTGTTATGGTTGTCAGACCAGGATGGGTGGTCACACACTGTTATAAAGAGTATGGAAGAGCCAATATCTTGATAGGTGGTGGTCAATGCTTGGCACTTGGTTAAAGGAAGCTCATTCACATTTCCTTTTGTATAACACTTATGTTTTGTCCTTCAAATGTACATGTATGAACTCAGAGTAGTAGTGGTAAGATTCATCTTCAACATGTCTGAACTCGGAGTATCAATGGAAAGCCTCATCTTCAACCCTTTTTCATGTGCCATTTATTTACCTAGAAAAATAATTTTATCTAAGAAAATCAAAATATTGAATGCTAGTAGGTCCATGCAATCAAAGAAGAAAGGGCATGGGTTCAACAGATGAAATCAAAACATGTTTCCACTTATATACATCAGTAATCTGTTGGGGAGATTACAAATGCAAACTTCTATGTTTTCCCTTCCTCAACTTATGCCTTAGAGATTATGCTCGAAAAATGCTAGACTAGCATAAAACTGTTGATAAATGTGAATCAAATTCAAGCATCTCTAGCAACTTCTTGTTTGTCATCCTTATATAAACCTACAAGACGGTGATGGAAATAGTAAATCCCTTATTTATATCTGAAACACGATATGACCATCATGCAGTTATTTAGAAACAAGTGTTCAAATAACTTAAATGCTTATCAAGATATCCATACAATGCTTATAGTTTGTCCTTAAAGTGCAGACCTTGGCAACTTGACTTAGAGACACTAATGTATGTCCTGCTTTGCCTTGTAACTCCACCTCCATACAAATGGCATCAACTTGTTTATATAATTGTCTTCATTCTGCATGCACCGAGATGCTATCTCATCCAAAATCAGGGCCTCGTTTTGTAGCATGTATGTGCCTTGATATATACATGTCTCAACCTATTAAAAAAAACTTTAATACAACATTCTAATTTCTACTCCTTACTAGTTCATAGCTGGGACTATGTAAAGTGAATTACCTAGTTTAAAGGTCCTCGGTCATTCCTTTAAGCTTGCTTGCTTTTTCTTTAAGCTCTTCAACTGAATTTTGTAGTTCTGGATTGCAGCATAAACAAGTACAAAGCTAAAAGCGACCATAACTTTAAAAAAATTTCCAAGGACCAAACTAATAGATAGTGGGATTGAAAAGCTACTAGTTTTTGCCAGAAACTCATCCAAAATAGTTGGCAATCATCCACAAAGCATAGTTAACAAGTAGATAAGTTGATCTAGATAATTTTATTAATGTTCAATGAATGACCACAAAAGTGGGTCAATGAGACTAAAATAGTAGAATCAGTGTAATACAAAGTGAGAGTGCACAGGCAGCACCTATAGCTACACTAAAAACAACACGAAAATATCTATATAAGGACAAAGCTACAAAAATCTAAAAGACTAGTTTAAAGAAAGAAATATGTAGAGACATGAAATGAGTACATAAGCAAAAGACTTGTCAAGTGATGTTGGAACTAGAAAGAAATACTGAAAGAGATAAAAGAGAAGTTGAATCCTCCTTTTTGTCCTTGTTCACCATGGAGGGGCAAATGAACTGTAGAGATAATTCAATAGGATGTACTCTAATGAGCATGAAGTACACAATGTACACTCTGCAAAGAGCAGATAAGGAGTACAAAGGTGATTACAATAGGATGCATTCTTCTGAGCATAAAACCATCTATGCATACTTTGCATTGTGTAACAAAACTCAGTGTAAGTCACTATACTAAACCAGTGATATCCCATGGAACTGTACATCAGGGTTTAAGAAGTTCCCAAAAATGGAACATAAATTGAAAGTGCATAAATTTGACCACACTCAGAAGAAGTGCTTTAAGGTCACCAATATAGAAATTAGAATTAAAAAAACAAGGAAAACTTTATGGTGACAATTTCTCCAAATGGCTACAGTTGACTTGATTGGTTTCTCATTTCGAAAACTATCAAAATAATTATTTTATCATCTCAAAATTTTAATCTTATCATGTTCACGAATAGTGTACACACTTATTTTACCTAAAAATCCCGCGTTTCTCTTTTTATGAACTTGATATGCCATCCAAACACAGTACATACATTCTATTGTTAGCTATTTTATTATTAGAGTTTCCAAGGTTTTCCTTGCCAGAGGATTCAAGTTTATGACTACAGTAAGTTGTCTTAAGAACACGAAGTGCACATGGAAGCTTATCATTACATTAGTATTGCATTAAGTGTGTCCATAATATTGGACTAACACAATATTGCAGAAAGTGTACTTAATATTCCATAGCTTCTCTTTTTCAATAGGAAAATGCTTAAAGTATGTACTTCGACCCTCTTGATGTGCTTCAAGAATTGTTTGAAAATGCTCACATGCTAAGCATTTAAACAACTTAACATAGTAAATTCAAACACACAATAACCACACTTTGCAAATTGACAAAAAGAATCCATAGCATCAAAAGTCAATAACATAATGTTTATCTATGCATGTGGACATATGTACCCAAATTGAGATAGGAGGAGTCGTATTTCCTTATTCCAGCTAACTAGTGATAAGTCATAACCCACACATTAGGGATAAGCAAGCCTCCTCAAGCAGACCACTGCACCCATATGCAAAAGAGTTTGTAATATTAAAGTCGCTAAAATGAACAACTTGAAAGCCAGAGAATTTGTTGATGTCATGTTACATTTGATGATATTTGCAGAGAATCAAGTGCATTTCTTACCAAATATTTTAAACCCAATACTTTCAAGGGATGATAAAAAATAAAAGGAACATCGATCACTATCCAAAAAGGGGGATCATTTTCAAATAACTATTGGAATAAGGCTTAAAATTTAACAATATTCTAAGCCCATGTATTGGAATAGGGACTTAAATTTATATTTCGTGACATTATTGTAAGGCCAGAACAAAATAACTAGAGGACAAGATCTATGTAAAGCTTACATGAAAAAATATTACAATCGCAGCAACAACGTGTATCTTTCTAAATAGAAGTCAAACAATCTCATCTATCCTACTCATCACAAAAACAAGCTTTCAATTTTCTTTTATTAGTAAAACTCAATTACAGAAATAGCACATAATAATTCATAATGGCAATGTTAACTCACTTGAGAAATGGTGTTGTCTCAAAGCAACCTTCTACCGAGCCTTTATCCAATGGTTAGAGAACAAAATTTAGATGAACTGACCATCAATAGTGTCAAATTAGGATAAAACCTGATGGAAGGAAAACAAGCAACCATTGAAATAATCCATGGTAGACTTCTCTATAGGGTCATCAAACTTAAAAGATAGCTGTTTCACGCTTATATAGTTGTAGGAATAGCACAATAATTAAATTTTAGCATTAGAGGGGGTGTGACAGTGAGTATCAAATGGCCCTTAACCTGTTAACACCTATTTGTCAAACTCTATGTCCCATTATTTATTACCTTGTTAGTCTATGCAAGATAAGCTCCATGGATGTAAGAAAAACGGCCCAGGTATGATCAACTAATGTCCCTACATAATATTAATTGTAGTTAGAAATTGAAAAACTCAAAACAACTAAGGTGTTGGCTTAGAAGCAACCATCCAAGAGTGTGTTATATGTTTTAGTAGCATAAATTCAGATCACAGGCAAAGCATAGATATTAAAGAGTAGAAAATAGCAGATCACAAAGTATGCATTCATTGAATTTTAAAAATAAAATTGCAGTAAGTTTCAAGGATGCTGAGATGTAGCAAATTGATATTTCTGCACTACATAATAAAACCTAATTATCATTAACGGTAATTTGTTAGCCGTACCAAAAAATATAAATCCCATACAGGTAAAAAAAATGCCAAACAAAGCTCCATACTCAAGTGTGTGAGCAGCCATTCCACTAAAATAGTTGTAGGTTTTTGAAAACATATCATCATCTACATCTTCCTTTGCTTGACCCTCCATTTGTAGTTTGGTTTCAAGAAGTAATCATTGTTTTACAACTAAATAACATGCTAAATTTAACCTGCTATTTTGCTGATTCCCCATGTCATATAAAATCCAATCCTTAAATCTTCCACCCATTCTAGAGCAGTTACAAGAAAGTTTTTTATGGCACTTCAAAACATCATTGTAGTACTCTTAACGCATTATTTGCAGCCTATGTTGGCTTTCCTAGAGCTTGGAACTCTTCTAAAGTTAATGAACTAAACTTTAAACCTCAAATTTGCACATCTAATAACTGCAAATTTAACCTGGGATTTATCTGATTCCCCCATGTCATATAAAATCCAATCCTTAAAGCCTCCACCCATTCTAGAGCAGTTCAAAAGGTTTATTTAAAGCCTCTACTGGCTTTCCTAGAGCATGGAACTCTTCTAAAGTTCATGAACTAAACTTTAAACCTCATCTATTGTCAGCCATTCCAGCCATTGTTAACACGTCTTTTCATAAACCATCTGAACGAAATACCCGCAGAGCATTTTTTTTCAAAGACAATGTGCTGCAATATGCCACAGAAGTGCCCACAAAACTTTCTTCACTGAACAGATGATCACACCAGGCCTCTAAAATAAGAACTCTTTTTTCCATCTTTGAAAATTTTAAGGCCGAGGGTAAAATGCTTTGGATTACTCTTCATGAGCTGCAAGCACTCCTTAAAATAAGCATCTCCGATCTTTTTCAGGGAACTCTCATACCTGTGTAGTGCGCAATCTACAGAATAACACATAAGAGGAGACGTGTTCAAGTTCCTGCAGAAAAGGAAGGAACTCTTTGGATCAAACTAGATGTTCCAGGAAACAACCTCAACCATTTATTTTCACCTGCAATCTGCCATCTTCAACAAGTCTAAATATCAAGACCTTCAACTCTCCATAATCATAAACAGGAATAGCGCACATCCAAGGGAAACACAACAAAACACCTTTCAAATTTAACCACTTTTCATTATACATCTCTGCAGGTGCTAATATATTCAGTCTCTTGATCTGCATGAAACAATATCACCATTCCTCATTGTGAATGCTGCACATTTTTTCATAAGATTTGCAGCAATGGCTACCGCCAAGATTTCTCCACTGGTCCAGCAAAACCCTGAATATAAACAAGCCTGATCACCATCACAATGCATTCACCCAAGAACATAGGAATGTAGCCATGTGAGATGCCCGAGATCGCCAAACTCTGTTTAATAAGATTGTATGTATCAACGTTTGTAGTCTGATATACAAGGCCTTCCAACTGACCCCAAATATCCATATTTTCAAATTTCACAGTTCTTAAATTTCCATCCAATCGGCAAATCATTCTCTGGGCCTCTAGATTCTAGAAGTGAAGCCACACTGAACTGCATACTGAAACTTGAGATTGAAGAGAAATGTGGGAGGAAGCCTAAGAAATTGAAATTGAAATTGAATTGGAAAGTCTGCAAACCCATCACAAAAAACACTGCTCCAGCAAAGATTTAGAGAGCGAACTAATCCATAAGCAGTCCAGAAAATACCATGCAGTGGTCTTTCCGAGTTCAGGCAAACATTAATACTTGTGATAATACCAGTGATAATACTGAAACCCCAGTGATAATACTTGTGATAATACCGAAAACCCCAGTGATAATACTTGTGATAATACCGGTGATAATACTTGTGATAATACACTTCATCTCTCACCAATGCAGCTGGCAGCTCTGAGTTACAGTTCCACTTCAAAAACTAAATTTGGCTCCTATTGGTCCATATATATCAAATAAACCTCCATCCAGACAAAGCCCCCTAAAATGGATCTTCACACGAGACTTTGCCAGAGTTATTGTCCTAGTCATATCAGACTGTACAAATTAGGAAGAAAATCTGAAAAATTCACAAATTTATGGTAAATCAAGGCTAATAGATACATTGAAAAAAGCAAGAATAGAAATTAAAAAACAAAAAAGCATGGCCAAAACGCATGAGATTTTTTTTGGTTTTATCAGCTTTTTCCATGAAATGCGGTAAACCAATATTGTATTTTCCTTCAGTTGTAAAAGAAAGAGGAGATTTGTCTGTTGGTCCTGTATTTCTGTGTGTGATTGGGCGTCTCAATCTATGTGTGGTCTTTGTATGTGGCTTGCGTCTTTGTCTATGCTTTAAATTTCTCGTGTCCTGTGTGTATGTGATAGAAGAGGATGCAATATTTGGATAATTTACTGCTGGAGCAAAGAAGTCAAAAAAAGAGGTGACTGAGCTGCTCAACAGTTACGGCTCTCTCTCAGTAATAGCTTCTTTTAATACCAGGTACATTTATCAACAATTTATCAGAAGCCATACTTGTGTTTTCTTTCAGTTCAAATACATTTTAACAACATTTTATTTGTCCTCTGTTGTTACAGAAGCCATGCTTCTGTTTTTTTTCAGTTCAGTTATTTTAATGCTAAATTATATTAGGGTTTGGTTCTATAAGAAGCTCCATTTAGAAAGAATAAACAATGCTCTCTTCATTACAGCGGGCTTTCAATTTCAACCATTCTGGAAGATCTGTTTTCTTTCTGTTCATTTCAGCAATCCCATGTCCGGTTTTGTTTCTATTAATTTCGGCCCTCTTAAACAAACCCTAGTCCTTCCATTTCAACCATTTCCATTTCGTTCATCCAGCAAACCCTAGTCCTTCATGAAAATCTCTTCCAGCTAGCGTAGAAGATAGACCCTGCCTTAAGGAAGGGTGAGCATGTTAGCAATATTCCCCGCGCTGTCTGTAATTCAATCGAATCTCTGTTTCTGTCTACTCTCTGTCCAGTTTATTATATTGTGTGTTTATTAAGTTTCGTTTCGTTTCTCCAGTTTGTGTTGTGGTAGTTTAGCGTTCTCCGTTCTTTTTTAATTTAAACGTTTCGGTTTTGTTTGTTTTATTATATTTTATTTATTAGGATTATGTTTGAAAATAATTTTTTTAAGATATTATAGTTTATATGATTTTTAACTTTTTGGTTTTGTTTGTTTTATTATATTTTATTTATTAAGATTATGTTTGAAATTAAATTTTTAAGATATTATAGTTTATATTTTTTATAAGTTTTAATAGGCAAACAAAGATATAAATATTAAGAATATTAAGGTTTAGAGTTGTTTAGATCAATAAATCAATTGGGTTTTTTTAATTTATTATTTATTTTTTAAAATTTAATATTAGTTATAGAAATAATGATATCATTATAATTATACTATATAATAGTAGTCTCTATTTATTTAATAATTCATGGTATGGGTGGGATATATCTAGCATTTTTCATATGTTTTATTTTTGTTTATGATATGCTCAAGATAAACATAAATATACATACAAATTAATTTTCCGTATTTTTGGTAGAATTCTCAACTTAAACACTCTCTAAATGAATGCTCGAGGGGGTGGGGCTACTAATAGAGGATGTACTTTATTTATGTAATTTTATTTTAATTTTTATTTGTTATTAAGCTTGCATATAAGTCAATAAACTTTCTCTTAACTTATTTAATTTCTCATTTTTATTTTTAAATTATTTTTTCTTCTCTTATTTAATATGTTTTTATTAAATAGTTGTGTTTTTTTCATTGTTTTATGCATGTGTTATATGTAATTTATTTCTATGGTGTATGCATGTGCCATTTTCTTTATCATTTTGTATAACTAAGTGTTTTCTAATAAAATTATACATATTTATGTTAAATTTATACTTTAAATGACATGAGAGGTGATTCTTTCTTCAATTATAAAATAGGTCTAGTATATATGTTTACTATGTGCATAAAGCTTGTTATGGTTAGGTCAATTAATCTTATTTTAGAGAAGGAGATGTTATGTGAGACTTTGTTTTAAGATTTGGGGTTAGGAACAAGATTAGGCTCCAAATTTAAAGTTAACCTTAGCATAATTTAGACTTAATATTGATGCTTAGGGATTTAGGTTTAAGGTTAAGCTAATGGTAGGCTAGGGTAGACAAGCTAAGGCAAGGTAGGTTAGTC
>LPNX010802750.1:110889-145933 GCA_001517045.1 Pseudotsuga menziesii | reverse complement strand
AAAAAAAAAAAGTATAACAGGATTTTTGTGGGGAGGGTGGGGGTTGGTGGGGGTTGGAAAGACCCCCCATAAAGGTTTACCTGATAGTTTTTAAAGGTACCAGTATAATTCAAATATTATATGTAGTATAACATATAGTATGATCACTAAAAGAACAACGTCCAAGCATAGAAATAATAGACACAATATTTTGACCTAGGAAACCACAAGGGATAAAACATAACAACCTTCTAATAGAGATCTTAGTTCAAAGTACAAAATACATCCAAATATATAGTAGTCGCATATAGCAGAAGATCGATAAACCCCAAGAACAAAGGAGAAACTCCTCCAAAGATAGCGAACCCCGAAAAATACTTCTTTTAAGTGGTAGCAAACTTCTTCCTTGAGTGGATTGAACTTGGTTGGGTGAAAATGATTGACACACCTTGTTATTTATATTTGACTCTATGTTTTCTTGATCACTTTAACCGGGGACAACTTGCACACTTAATCCAGTCTAACTTGTCTTTTATGCATAATAATCATTGTTTATTATTATATTTTCTAAGGTCGACTTCGTGAGGATGCCTCACATAGCTACTACATCAACAATCCCTCTTAGGCAGGGAAGAATAATCATACTATAATACCGCGTATGGATATCTTTTGTAAATTAAAACTGTCTCTACCATCTCTATATCATAAGCAAGTTCTTCCAACATAGTATCACTAGTCCATTGAGAAGTGTCAACAACTCAACCCAGTCCATTGGGGAGTCAATATGCACTAACTCAACCCTGTCCATTGGGGAACCTACATGTAACAACTCAACTTATTCTATCAATGAGTTAATAACTCAACCCAATACATTGGTGGGTCCACATACACCAGATCAATCCATTCCATTGGAGGCCCTACATGTAATATGTACTAGTATGCACTAGTTATATGCACCAATCTCTCCACCCCATCATAGGGTGTCTTAGAGATCTCCCCACTCCATCTAAGAGTTTCCAGGAGAATGCACTAAATTTCTCCATCACATCACATGATGTCCAAGACATATCCCCACTTAGTCACAGAGTGTCCAGGAGCATGTGTTGGTAACCCCATGCCTTCACAGGATGTCCGATATATCTCCCACTCCATCACAAAGTGTTTGGGAGAATGCAGTGGCCTATCCACCAATTAACAAGGTGTCCAAGAGATATTCCCACTCTATCATAGAGTCTTTGAGAGAATGTTATGGCCTATCCACCCCCTCACGGGGTGTTCTAGAGATATCCTCACTCCATCACAAAGTGTTTTGTAGAATGCAATGGCCTCTCCACCCTTTCATAGGGTGTCTGAGAGATCTCCCCACAACATCATAGATTGTATGAGATAATGCAGTGGTCTCTCCACCTCTTCACATGGTGTCCAAGAGATATCCCCACTCGATCACAAAGTGTCTGAGAGAATGTCACTATAAAATCGTCCTTCCCTCTCAACAAGGGAGTTAAAATGGGACTAATATCCCCACTCCATCACAGAGTTACCAGGAGAAGGTACGGTCCCATTTTTAGTCATATAGGGACTATTCTCCCCACTCTATCATAGAGTGTTTAGGAGAATTCAGTGCCCCATTCTGACTCATCTACATTTATCCAATTCATGTGACTAATACTGGGAGAATGTTTGCTTGATGTTGCATACATCCATCTTCACAAATGGCACATATGGCACATGTGGGTCAAATATTCACTTGCATGGGTATTGTGGTGTAGTGAGATCCATCATTGATGCACACAACCTCATAATGATTTCCATGCAACACATGTACACCAAATATTCCCTTTATAAAAAATCTACTATTTTGTTACATGAAGGAAATGTTTTGGGCAACAATACTGCTTGCATTGGCTCTCAACCTTGAGATTTTTTAGGAGTCGAGACATCAACATAGTATGAAATATTTTGATGCCTAGACTCAAAACTGAATGCCTTGGAAAATATTAAAATCCAAGTTTTGATTGGCTAACCTAAACAAGCTGAGATTTGATCAAATCAAGGACATTATCTCAAATCTATGTTGACAAAGTCAGGCCCAAAGCTTCTAAATATAGATTTAAATATTAGAAATGAATAATAGATTGGATTGAGAAGAATATCTTGCACCTGTACTAATCCCTTCATAAAATTAATAATAAGCATAGAGTCACTCATCAAATGAATCTTTGAACTCTTTTTCCAACAACCTAAGCTAATATCAATTTTAGAGCTAGCAATTTGCTTTGTTGTTGGTACCCTCCCAATATGTGCCATTAACTTTATAAAATGTGAGTTTAAAAAGTTTAGAATACCACCTGTGCCTCCCACAAAAGGATCCCCTTGGTTTGTCCCATATAGATAAGCCAATGGCACAAATTTTTCAATAATTTATGGGACCACCACTCTCTTTCCTTTCACTAATGACTTTTGTTTAAATCTTTTTGTGATGCTTAGGATTTGTGTTGCTATCAATTTTGAGACATTAAACTTTTTTTCTCAATTTTATTACTACTAACACCCACTAGGGATTCATGTTACGATGGACAATACAAGATATATAGCATTCCTTGGGGAGGTTTGATCTTGAGTGAGGAGGGACATAGTCTACAATGAGACGTTAAACTTTCCATCAAATATCTCACCATTCTTTTCCAAACACCCCCCCTAGGTACATAGTAAAGGCAAATCTCTATGCTTTTTCAATTTTATGTTCTCACACACAAATTTTAAGTAGACATTGATAAAGACCCCAACTCATAAGCCTTCAATACAAATACCTCTTTCTAATTATAGCCATACAACAATAACAAAAATCACTCAATATACAAATGACATGTGATTTCTTTACTTACATTACATATTGGACACCTTCTAGATTTTTCTCTACATATAATCCCAAATAAGAACTATATTACTGAGCATTAGACACATAAAAATCTTGGTCTTCATCAGGCACTTGAATTTCCAAATTATTGAGTACCACCAACACAAATCCTACTCAACCTTTGCTTCCCTTAAGATTTTGCAACACAAGTCCTAGACTAGGTTGTATCACAAATTTGTACGATAGTAGCATAAACAAATACATATGAATTCTAAAAGGGCTAGGGACATTGTACTCTGGTACTTGTACTTGTATAGAGCGGTCCAACTCTTGTTGGTTAGAGAAATTCTAGACAGAAAGAGGGACCAGATATGGGGAAAAGTGGGGTTGAACATGATAACCATGACATAAACATCCAAAAAACCCACACTTACGAAACCTTGTTAATGTTTCTTTTGTCAATCCTTTCTCAGTTGGCCTTAGACAATAAAATCTATGGCAATATTGTAAACTTTAGGAAATCGATGTTTTTGATGTAATTCTTTGGAGAAAGATCAAGAATTGTGTGCGTGAGGCTCGTGAATTGATAGGTTCATGCCATAGTTTCCACAAAACATGTTTACTATTTGCTTCATTCCCTCCTCCAGCGACATTTGCAGTTGGTATTAGCCTCCACTCAGTAGATCACTTCCTTCTTTCCAGTGCTCCCCTCCTCTAGGGGCTTCTAGAGATCAACAAAGGATGACACTGCTTCTGAACATAGACCACCTCTTTCTCCTCCCAACCCCATCGATGTTGTTAGTCTTGACCCCATACCAACACTCAGTTGTATGCATCCAAATCACAACAATAGGCTCCCCACTCCCAATGTCGACACACTACCCATAATATCTCCCCTTCTAGTTCTTATAGTTCTTTCAAACATATTACTATTTCAAGTTTTCCTCATTTGGCTTCAGATAATATGAGAGACACTTCCAGTGTTCACCATGACATACTTGCTATTTTTGGATCCTAGATCCTAGATCCACTCTCCATGTATATTTCTTTCCCTATTTAGACAATGCGTCACGAAGTAGGAGTTGACATATAGCCCATAAACCATAAATGAAAATATTGTTGATGATGAATTCGATGTACACCATGGGCCAACGTAAAAGCATTAGCCCTCTATTATGTTAGAAGCTAACAAGGCCAAAATTACATGATGGGATAGTTGCAGGTCCCCTCGATGAGTAGAGTGAGTGAGGGTTCATCTTGTAAAGAAGAAACCTTAGATAGTTCTTCACCTTCCCTATATCCAATAACCAATAGGGAGGTTGATTGTTGGTTTGATGCCCTCTTGGATAACATGTCTGCTTCTTGATTGTGTTCTCTCTTGATATGACAAAAATAGATAGATTGTGATTCATATTTTGACTCCATTCTCTAAATAGCCCCCAAGACGTTCTAATTTCAACAAACGATAGATCTTTCTAGATTGAATATAACCTAGTTTTAGTCTGCAAATATTTGAAGGTATCTAACACATTGCTCCATTACAAAAAACATCAAGATTGTTGCAAAACTAAACTCTACTATGTTGTTCACAATAACATTAAAAATACATTAAAAATAATTTATATGAATTTAATAAAAGTAGAATTCTGTCTACTTACTAACACCTAGATTATATCACTAACACCTAAATTACATCAGATAACACCACCAAAAAAACCAAAAGGTTTGTCCTTTCAACACCACTAAATTTGAAATTACACTAAGATTCTCATGCTTCTTTACTTGACCATATTAACTTAAATATATATTATTATATATTTATAAACTAAAGCAACAAAAGGAGACACACACACACACACACACATAAAAGAAACCATCAAGATAACAAAAAAACAAAAATATGCATTTTAGAAGCCATAAATTTCTAAGATAAGGGTTTTAGCGCCACAACAAAATATCAAAATAAAAAAACAAAATATTTTAGTGCCACAAAAATTTTGAAAGTTTGAAAATGAGTTATGGCACATGAATGGGGGTTTTGATCCGACCTTCCAACCACAATGTGTGGAACAGAGAGAGAAGAGTTCTGAGAGAGGCAAGAATAGGATATGCAGGAGCTTCTACTGTGGAGGCGTCCAAATCGTCTTATGGAAAGAGGTACATTAGAGAATGCTTGGAATGAAATGGCTGAAACTTGTTTCAGATACAACTTTTAGTACTACAAATGGTATTTTGGAAGATGGACCTACAAAATGGATAGCTGACAGTGCATGTTCAAATTTGAAGCCTGGATTCATGGTTCTCTGCATGTTCCATTAGTATTGTATAGTACTAAGTTTGGGTTGGGTCTTCATGCTGCTTTGTGTTTTCCTTTTTCAAAAATATTGTGCCCTATCTTCTTCGGTGATTAGGGATGGGGTGTTGTCACATCTCTCTACAGTCCTGGGATCTTGGTTCAGCGAGGGCTGACAGTGGTGTACCTCTTGTTGACATTCTCAGCCTGGATATTTATTGCTCTTGATGGCGGGTTCTTCATGCTTCCCTTGTGCTTTATTCATCAGAAATGGTGTTCTCATCCTGTTTATGCAGTGTGGTTGCTATTGTTTTCACTATGTTCTGGTTTCACATTTCTAGTTGTTTTCATTAGTTTTGATAATCGGTAAAAATAATTCATTGCATTTGTTTTATTATACTACATAGCATTCCATGGAAAACATCCTCTTGAATCATGTCTATTGTATATCAAATACATATGAATTTATATTAAAACAACCTCTACCTAGTTTTGAATTCGAAATCTAACTGAACTCTAAAAATAGAAACAATTACAACTGATTTGCTTCATTTCAGGAAGCGGACTACTGAAAATAGGCTCTAAATCCCCGCCTGCATATCTCAAATGGTGTTATCTGTGTGAAATATGAGAGAGGTTTTTTTATTTAAGCATGTTCTAGATCCTTGGAATTGGATTTTGAAGTTGATGACTCAGACAAAAAACTGAAATTCTAGAAAATTTCTGTGTGAACATTACTTAAATTCTCCCAAAATATAATACTTGTGTAACAAATGAGAGAGGTTTTTGAATATTGGCCCATTCTAAAAAAATCCTCTCTCGGTTTCTAAAAATGCATCTTGATTTGGCGAAAAAAACTCTTTGAACTTAATGACTACAAAAGTCATTTTCCTTAAAAATATGCTCAGTTGCTACAATTTATATCTTATACTTTGTTTGTTGTTCTTGATGTTGAATATGGAACACTTGCTGATGATGGCATTCTGATTGTATAATATCCTTGAATGTTCTTTCATGTTTATTTGTAAACTGGCTTTCGCACTCTGCCTTTAGCTTAGAAATCCTTGAAATATTTTGTCCGATACTTTTAATGTATGTACTAAGTGTTATTTCAATGAGATTTAATGACCAAGATACTACTTCTCCTTCTCTTTATACATATCTCTATCTATCAAATGACGCCATCACAGGGGACATAGATAATCTATTCTAGAACATGGGTGCATTAAAAGATGTGAATCTAACTAGTAGTCATTTGTGCGGGAGAATTCCATCATCCATTGGAATTTCATCTTGTAGCATATTCTTCTCCATTTTTGTTTAAATTTTTGGATGCACTATAAATCCTGGCATCAAGAAATGTAAATATTATTGTACCTTTCTTTGCAAATCTAACTAGAAAAAATTTCATAAAATGTAGGTAGTTCGTCCATCTACACAATAGAAGAATCTCTATGATCAAGTTGTCATTCCAATAGTAAATGAAGTATATTTAGTGTGTTGCAACCAATTAGAAGACCACTTGCTCACATAAATGTGGCCTTATCAAATCATAGTTGTTTATGGAATACTTGTGCAATTTAACAAATTATGCTACCATTCCTTTAGATAGTGGCCTTATGTATGTCAACAAAGTCAGAGAATGATATAAAAGAGTTGATCTAGTTTGATTTTAGAAAAAATAAAATACAGGAAGGGAAGAGAAATGAATCCCTTTTCCTTTTCCATGGCCCATGTCTTTGGAATCCTTGACCTGTGCTAACCCTTCTAATAAATCATTGGTCTCACCTACTCCATTTTTAATCATTGCTGGGAATTTCCTCTTAGCTTGAGACAACACATTGTCTTTTGACAATCTTGATATAGCCCCTTTGATAAATTGTTTTATCCCTAATGTACTAGATGTGGAATTATTCTTGGGACATCCCATGAAGCATTTTTTTGGGGTAGATCCTTGCACTAAATAAATATTTTGACAGGAATCTATTCCTCAAATAGCATTTGAAGGTCAATCCTGTTAATACCATTTGTAGTTTCAGATATGATATGGCCAACTTTCATTTTCACCCTCTGTTGCCAACATCAACATAGTTATCAAAAAGTGGCTGAGTAACTTTAGAGTAAGCATAGTGATTACTTGAATTTGATGCACTATGAGACTTTGGCTTGTTTGATTTTGTTTGACAGTAATCTTCTCAGAATACTCTTTTTTAGCAGACACCTTCTCATTCATGGGAAAGGCACTAAATTCATTCTCCTCTCTATTATTTTTGTAGTCTTTCAAATGTCGATCATAGTTATATGTGCAGCAGTGGGTCCTTCCAAATACGATGGATTCATAATCAAGTGAAGAAGGTAAAATAAGGTCAGAGTGAAAATTGATTGGAGGGACACTTAGTGGGGATACAAAAGAAGCAATTTCCAAGGACACTTAGTGGGGATACAGAAGCAACAATTTCTAGGGACAATTTTGAAGGAATGCTAGAGACGTTGTCAAGGACGGAGGAAATTATTGGCATCGCATCGCGTCATGCTATTGACTGTGCAAAATATAGACTTGTTGGTTAGGTAAGCTTGATATCTGTTATTTTCTAGTATGGTAAACAAACAACTCATTTTATTTTTTCTTATTNATTGTCAAGGATTAGAGTGAAGAATGAATATCTTGCATGTGGATCATTTCTGCATTCATAGTGACTTATGAGAATCCTATACATTGGGTATTTTTCCCTGCATTAAAATATTTGTCAATGTCTTTTTAGTTAAAACTTGAAACCTCTTATAGATGGATATGGATACTATATCAAAATACCAAACTGGTGTCTTCAATAAGATGCATAGTATCCCCTTCCATTCTCTACTCCCCAATGGTCTCTTGTTGGCCATGGGATTTAGCTATCCTCCCTGGGAATTTATTGATTGTCATGGATTGATTATCTGTGCAGTCATATTTTTTACACAGTCATACTTTATTTTTCTTTAAATTTGCATCCCTGTCTTTTGCAGTTGTGAACACCAGAATAATGATGTGAGACCATGGCTAGATAACCAGATCACCAAAGAACATCCCGATGCCTTTGGATTAATTTGTTGGCTCAAGGACAACAGTTGGTGGGTGTTAGCACCCTGCAATTTTCCTATCTTTGCGGTAGGAAGTCACATGGGTAACCATTTCAACCAAACTTTAGACTGTATTCTAGCCGATACAGTCAGAGAGGGATCTCTCTTGTCATAGAGGAAACACACAAATATATGTGGCTTTTAACAACTCACAGAGCATACTTCTCATTAAAGCTTCTAAGAAAATTACATAGATGCAAAACCAGGAGCAGAATTCTTTCTGAATGAAAGTTCCCACCCTTTCCTCATCAATTGAGGTCCTATTTATAATACCATGGCTCTCGGGACCAACCCCAAAACAGATCCCAATTCTATTACATTGTGGGTATCAAAGTCCTGACAAATTCCTGAGGTGGCATATTTGTTATTATCACAAACAAATTGGAAAAATATGTGGTGATGCTCATGCTTGATCAAAACAACAAGTATGTCATCTGGGACTAAGGCTCGCTGGTTGAAAGTAACGTTTCAGAGTACCTCCAATGGTTTGGTGCTGACTCAGCTTTGGATTTCTCTTCAACAACATAGGCGGAGGATCATTACTTCATTACAAGCACTCATTCTTATACAGTTGCCCCCAAATCTTCACCATTTCACCTCTTTTAGGAGTCGGATCACTGAAAAATTGGCTTCAGAGATTCACCTGCATACCTGAAATGATGACTGCTATGTGAAATATGAGAGAGGATTTTGCAACTGGTCATGTTCCCAACAAAACCTATGTATTCATTTGGCCATATTCCCCTACAACTCTTCGAAATATGCTTTTGGACTTGATGACTCAAACAAGATTGCGAATTTGTGGAAAAATTCGCTTTGAAGATTCCTTTGATTCTCCCAATCCATAAAAACTGAGAGAGGTTATCGTATATGAGCATGTTATAAATAAAAAATTCTCGCATTTTCTCAAAATTCTTCTTGGTTTGGCGAAAACAGATCTCAGAAGTTATTGACCAAACAGTCATTTGAAAATTTGGAAAATCACCCTCTGAAGATGGCTTCGATTCTCCCAAACCAAATATCCTGTGTAAAAACTGAAGGAGTTTATTGTATATCAACATGTTATGAAGAGAAGACTCTTTCAATTTTTATAAATTCATCTTGGTTCGGTGGTAAAAGCTCGCATAAGTTAATGACTAAAACAATCATTTTCATAGAAAGACATGTTTTGTTGTAATGTATAAAATTTCGCTGAGCTTTTAAAACTTAAATCTCCCGAACTTTACCACTGCAAGATCAATGTGGATTGTTAATCGAGATTAGATACGATCTGAGCCGTTCAATAGTGGAGCTTGTACTAGATTTCGTGGATCCTTTTCTCTTGCGAACTTACCCGATCGAGAAAACCAAGTCACATAGGGATAAAATTTAGCACAGGTGCTAACAACGAGCATTTGAAAATAGCCTTTTCTAACTGGTTTTAATAGTTAGGAAGATTTCATTTATTTTTAACAAGAAAACTTTTTTTTCTCCAACTTGGAAAATCCATATCTCACATGTTTGTTCACCAGATTAGGATCTGATAATATGGATAGATGGATAGATCATCAGAGAAGAGACTCATACTTTTTCATAGATTTATTAGCACACATAGAGCCTCTGGTAGGCATTGCAAAATGGCTTCTTATACATTTTTTTTTTCAATTTGAAAAAATTATATTTCACACATGTGATCTTTATTACAAATACTAAACCTAGGGATAGATAGACAAGTTACCAGATAATAAACCCACACCTTTGGATGAAAATATCTACACAAACACATCCTATGGCGTGCATTTCCAAACCACCTCTTCAATTCCCGTTTTTAACACTTGGACACATTTTCATAGTTTATCTTTGGTGGCCATTATGATTTTTCTCATTTTGACAGATGTATTCATTGCACATGTGATCACCAAAAATAAAACTAAAACCATGGATAGGTATATAGATGTCCAAGGAACAGACCCATGTCATCTGATGAATTTTTGGGCACAGGAACAACATGTGGCAGGCATTTGTAAATGACCTTTTCTTACTGGTTTTAACACTTGGACAATTGTGACATTTTCAAGGTGAATTTTTTTGTTTCCCCAAAACCCTAAACCAATGTCACTTGATGATATAGAATATCTCACTAAGCACAGCACAACTCATTCACCTTCAGAATATTCTTCCTCTGACCTAGGCGTGCATTTTAGTGAACTTGGTGAAGAAAATTGTCTCAACCCCTATTTTGGTAGATCCATAACTTTCTCCACAAAAACTCTTAAGACAAACTAAGACCATGGTTAGATGTCGAGATAAACAATCTACAGCCTTACAGGATGGGGCGTTCATTTTTATTAAGCTATGAATTATGGTGGTCATTTTCCCAAGGAAATTTTGACTAATTTTCCCAAAAAGACTTGTATTGGCATACCCATATCTTTTCTTCAGGCACTATTTATGAGAAATGAAACCATGGTTAGATAGGTAATTCAACAAACTACAACATGCAAGGTCAGGGAGGGAATTTACTTTTACCTATGAATTATGGTCGAAATTTTCATAAGGCAACTGCTTCAGGGAAATTTTTCATCACTTAGTCATATTTTTTACACGGTCATACTTTATTTTTCTTTAACTTTGCAGCCCTTTCTTTGGCACTTGTGAACACTAGAATAATTATGTTAGACCATGGATGGATAGCCAAATCACCAAGGAACATCCCCATGCCTTTGGATTAATTTTTTGGCTCAATGACAACAGTTGGTGGGAATTTGAAAATAACTTTCTGTAACTAGTTTAACACTTGTGCATATTTTATTTATTTATAATAGGAAAACATTTTTTTTCTCCAACTTCGCAAATCCATATCTCACACGTGTGTTCACCAAATTAGGATCTGATACTATGGATAGATGGATATATCATCAGAGAAGAGACTCATACTTTTAAATAGATTTATTGGCACACACAGAGCCTCTGGCGAACATTTCAAAATGGCTTCTCAGGCAATTGTTTTTTCAATTTGGAAAATTTATATTTCACACATGTGATTTTTATTACGGATACTGAACCCAGGGATAGATAGAAAAATTACCATATAATAGACCCACACCTTTGGATGAAATTATCTACACAGCCACATCCTATGGTGTGCATTTCCAAACCACCTCTTCAATTCCTGTTTTTAACACTTAGTTTATCTTTGGTGGCCATTATGATTTTTCTCATTTTGACAAATATGTTCCTTGCACATGTTATCATCAAAAAGAAAAATAAAACCATGGATTGGTAGACATATATCCAAGGAACATGCCCATGTAATCTCATGAATTTTTGGGCATAGGAATAATATGTTGCGGGCATTTCTAAATGACCTTTTATTACAGGTTTTAACACTTGGACAAGTGTGCCATTTTCAAGGTGATTTTTTTATTTCACCAAAACCTTGAACCAATATCACTAGATGATGTAGAATATCCCACTAAGCACAACACAACTCATTTCACCTTTAGAATATTATTCCTTTGACCTAGGCGTGCATTTTAGTGATCTTGGTGAAGAAAACTGCCCGAACCCTACTTTGGCAGATTTATAACTTTCTCGACGAACACTCTTAAGAAAAACAGAGACCATGATTAGATATCCAGGTAAACAATCTACAACCTTATAGGATGGGGCGTGCATTTTATTAAGATATGAATTATGGTGGTCATTTTTCCAAGGCAATTTTGACTAATTTTCCCAGAAAGACTTGCTTTGGTAGACCCATATCTTTTTCTTCAGGCAATTTTTATGATAAATGAAACCATGGTTAGATAGGTACTTCAAAAAGATATGGCATGGAAGTTCAGGGTGGGAATTTACTTTTACTTATGAATTATGGTGGACATTTTCATAAGGCAACTGCTTTACAAAACAATTTCATCACTTAGTCATATTTTTTACACAGTCATACTTCATTTTTCTTTAAATTTGCAGCCCTGTCTTTTGCACTTGTGAACACCAGAATAAATATGTGAGACCATGGATGGATAGCCAGATCACCAAAGAACATCCCCATACCTTTGGATTAATTTGTTGGCTCAAGGACAACAGTTGGTGTGCATTTGAAAATAGCCTTCTGTAACTAGTTTTAACACTTAGGCACATTTCATTTATTTTTAACAGGCAAACATTTTTTTCTCCAACTTGGCAAATCCATATCTCACACATGTGTTCACCAGATTAGGATATGATACTATGCATAGATGGATAGATCATTAGAGAAGAGACTCATACTTTTTAATATATTTATTGGGACACACAGAGCCTCTGGCAGGCATTTCAAAATGGCTTCTTAGACATTTGTTTTCACTTTGGAAAAATTATATTTCACACACGTGGTCTTTATTACGGATACTGAACTTAGAAATAGATAGAAAATTTACCATATAACAGATCCACACCTTTGGATGAAATTATCTACACAACCACATCCTATGGTGTGCATTTCCAAACCACCTCTTCAATTCCTGTTTTTAACACGACACATTTTCATAGTTTATCTTTGGTGGCCATTATGATTTTTCTCATTTTGACAGATGTATTCCTTGCACATGTGATCATCAAAAATAAAAATAAAACCATGTATAGGTAGAAATATATCCAAGGAACAGGCCCATGTCATCTGATGAATTTTTGGGTACAAAAACAACATGTGGTGGGCATTTCTAAATGACCTTTCATTACTAGTTTTAACACTTGGACAACTGTGCAATTTTCAAGGTGATTTTTTTATTTCACCAAAACCCTAAACCAATGTCACTAGATGATGTAGAATATCTCACTAAGCACAAAAAAACTCATTTCACCTTTAGAATATTATTCCTCTGACCTAGGCATGCATTTTAGTGAACATGGTGAAGAAATCTGCCTGAGCCCATGTTTTGGCAGATCCATAACTTTCTCCACGAAAACTATTAAGACAAACTTAGAAAATGTTTAGATATCCAGGTAAACAAGATACAACCTTGCAGGAAGGGGCGTGCATTTTTATTAAGCTATGAATTATGGTGGTCATTTTCCCAAGGCAGTTTTGACTAATTTTCCCCGAAAGACTTGTATTGGCAGACCCATATATTTTTCTTCGGGCACTTTTTATGAGAAGTGAAACCATGGTTAGATAGGTACTTCAACAAGCTAAGGCATGGAAGGTCAGGGCAGGAATTTACTTTTACCTATGAATTATGGTGGACGTTTTCATAAGGCAACTGCTTTAGGGCAATTTTTCATCACTTTCATATTTTTTACACAGTCATACTTTATTTTTCTTTAAATTTACAGCCCTCTCTTTTGCACTTGTGAACACCAGAATAAATATGTGAGACCATGGATGGATAGCCATATCACCAAAGAACATCCCCATTCCTTTGGATTAATTTCTTGGCTCAAGGACAATAGTTGGTGGGAATTTGAAAATAGCCTTCTCTAACTGGTTTTAACACTTAACACAGATTTCATTTATTTTTAACAGGCAAACATTTTTTTTCTCCAACTTGGCAAATCCATATCTCACACGTGTGTTCACCAGATTATGATATGATACTATGGATAGATTGATAGATCATCATAGAAGAGATTCATACTTTTTAATAGATTTATTGGCACACAGAGAGCCTCTGGCGGCATTTCAAAATGGATTCTAAGAAAAAAAATTTATATTTCGCACATGTGATATTTATTATAGATATTGAACCTAGGGATAGATTGAAAAGTTACCATATAATATACCCACACCTTTGGATGAAATTATCTACATAACCACATCCTATGGTGTGCATTTTCAAACCACCTCTTCAATTCCTGTTTTTAACACTAGACACATTTTCATAGTTTATCTTTGGTGGCCATTATGATTTTTCTCATTTTGGCAGATGTCTTCCTTGCACATGTGATCATAAAAAAATAAAATAAAACCATGGATAGGTAGACAGATATTCAAGGAACAGGTCCATGTCATCTGATGAATTTTTGGGCACAGGAACAACATGTGGCGGACATTTCTAAATGACCTTTTATTACTGGTTTTAACACTTGGACCACTGTGCCATTTTCAAGGTTTTTTTTTATTTCACCAAAACCCTGAATCAATGCCACTAGATGATGTAGAATATCTCACTAATCACAACACAACTCATTTCACCTTCAGAATATTCTTCCTCTGACCTAGGCGTGCATTTTAGTGATCTTGGTGAAGAAAACTGCTCAAACCCCTGTTTTGACAGATCCATAAATTTCTCCACGAACACTCTTAAGAAAAAATGAGACCATGGTTATATATCCAAGTAAACAATCTACATCCTTAAAGGATGGGGCATGCATTTTTATTAATATATGAATTATGGTGGTCATTTTCCCAAGGCAATTTTGACTAATTTTTCCAAAAAGACTTGTTTTGGTAGACCCATATCTTTTTCTTCAAGCACTTTTTATGAGAAATGGAACCATGGTTAGATAGGTACTTCAACAAGCTACGACATGGAAGTTCATGGAGGGTATTTACTTTTACCTATGAATTATGGTGGACATTTTCATAAGGCAACTGCTTTAGGGAAATACTCATCACTTAGTCATATTTTTTACACAATCATACTTCAATTTTCGTTAAATTTGCAGCCCTGTCTTTTGCACTTGTGAATGCCAGAATAAATATGTGAGACCATGGCTGGATAACCAGATAATCAAAGAACATTTCCATGCCTTTGGATTAATTTGTTGGCTCAAGGACAACAGTTGGTGGGCATTTGAAAATAGCCTTCTGTAACTAGTTTTAAACTTTGGCAGATTTCATTTATTTTTAACAGCCAAACATTTTTTTTCTCCAAATTGGCAAATCCATATCTCACATGTGTGTTAACCAGATTAGGATATGATACTATGGATAGATGGACATATCATCATAGAAGAGATTCATACTTTTTAATAGATTTATTGGCACACACAGAGCCTTTGGCGAGCATTTCAAAATGGCTTCTTAGACATTTTTTTTTCAATTTGGAAAATTTATATTTCACACCTGTGCTCTTTATTACGAATACTGAACCGAGGGATAGATAGAAAAGTTACCATATAACAGACCCACACCTTTGGATGAAATTATATACACAACCACATCCTATGGTGTGCATTTCCAAACCACCTCTTCAATTCCTGTTTTTAACACTTAAGACACATTTTCATAGTTTATCTTTGGTGGCCATTATGATTTTTCTCCTTTTAAGAGATGTATTCCTTGCACATGTGATCATAAAAACTAAAACTAAAACTAAAACCATGGATAGGTAGAAATATATTCAAAGGACAGGCCCATGTCATCTGATGAATTTTTGGGCACAGGAACAACATGTGGCGGGCATTTCTAAATGACCTTTTATTACTAGTTTTAACACTTGGACAATTGTGCCATTTTCAAGGTGATTTTCTTATTTGACCAAAAACCTGAACCAATGTCACTAGACGATGTAGAATATCTCACTAAGCACAACTCATTTCACCGTCAGAATATTCTTCCTCCGACCTAGGCGTGCATTTTAGTGAACTTGGTGCAAAAAACTGCCCGAACCCCTATTTTGGCAGCTCCATAACTTTCTCCACGAACACTCTTAATTAAAAATTAGACAATGGTTAGATATCCATGTATATAAGCTACAACCTTACAGGATGAGGCATGAATTTTTATTAAGCTATGAATTATGGTGGTCATTTTCCCAAGGAAATTTTGACTAATTTTCCCAAAAAGACTTGTTTTGGCGGACACATATCTTTTTCTTCAGGCACGTTTTATGAGAAATGAAACCATGGTTAGTTAGGTGCTTCAACAAGCTATGGTATGGTAGGTCGGGGCGGGAAATTACTTTTACGTATGAATTATGGTGGACATTTTCATAAGGCAACTGCTTTAGGGCAAATTTTCACCACTTGGTCAATTTTTCATTAGTTGGTCAATCTTGGATTGATTGTTTGTGCGGTCATATTTTTTACATAGTCATACTTTATTTTTCTTTAAATTTGCAGCCATGTCTTTTGCACTTGTGAACACCAGAATAAAGATGTGAGACCATGGCTGGATGTTGAAATATTGTAACTTCGAAGAATATTATATATGTATTTCTTTGTGGTCCCCGATGGTCCTACATGGAGAACCACTTGTATTACTTTGTACCCCGATGCTCCTAAATTGAAGAACTAATAAGAGTCATGAGGCAGTCCCCTCTAATTGTAAAGGTGGGTCATTAGCACCCCAATGTGGTTACTTGAGCCTACAGGTGTAACTCAAGCCTACATGATTAACTCGAGACTACATGACAGATGAGTTAACTTAAGTGAATGGATGAATATAAATAGAGGTGTGGTGCTCCTCATTTGAGACACACTCTCACTTGTGTAGCGCATTAGTGGAGAAGAGAAGTAGCTAGAGAAGGAGGAGGATCAGGCTTTGATCTCCTTGTTGGTTTTATCTTTTATCTTTTATCTTTTTGGGGCATCTATATTGAGGAAGCTTTTGCTGGGTTTTTTCCTTTAGGGTTTTCCCAGGATAAATCTTTGTGTTCCTTTTGTATGGTTGTGCTTATCTATCTTCCAGTGATCCTGTTTATATGCTTTTGTTATGAAAATGAAATGAAGTACTGATGTCTTTGCTAAGCATATGAAAATTTAACATGGTATCAAAGCCACCCTGAAAGAAGACATTGTGCAGCTAAAGAATCTATGGCTTCTTATTTTTTTTTGGGTCTCTATCCATGATCAATTAGCAAAATAAGGCTAGACTGACTCTCCATTGAAGGGCGCATCTTTCTGTCGAAGCGGAATTTGATTCCGAGCATTTTCAGTTTTGGTGCGGAAAATTAGGGCTTTCTACAGAAGAAGAATTTTTGAGTGAGCCCAACATATGATTTTTCTTCTCATAAAAATCAAAATTTAGAGACTCGAATCAAGAAATTTGGTTGGGTGAAACTCTGGGAAAGTCAAACCCTAGTTTGACCTCGATCTAGAAAAACCCTAAAAACTAAAACTGCTAAGTTGTGGTACATTCGCTATATCCTGAGATTGGCGAAGGATCAAGAGTTACAAATTGCAGAGACCAAAGATAAAATCCTGATTTACACTTTGTCCGAAATGCAGCCTCAGATTCGCTATATTCTGGGAGATATGATCCCTCCAAGTTAGGGTTCAACCTCTTCCAGAATTCATCCCTAAACAGGACACATGGGGAGAATTGTTGTATCATGGGCTACATAGTTCCAAATGGAATTCCTGAAGATTTTCCAGAAATAGCACGACCTGTAATTTCTTTGATCCAAATTTCAGAACCTAAAGATGAACCAGTGACACGTGGCATGTCGTACAACTGAACTGTTCTGAACAGTCCTGTAATAGGTCACCTTGGGAAAAAGATCATAAATTCAAATTGGTGAAACTAATTCTGATGAAACTTGTGCTGTTGGATCATGACCATGTGAGGTTACCTCAGTACGAAATTTCAGACATAGAGGAGTAGTAATGTCGGAGATATCATAGAAACAGTAATAGGAATTTCTACAGAAGAAATTGGAAAACTAGGGCTTCCTGTTCCGGGAGCTTCCCTCCACTGTTTTCAGAAAAGGAGTACATTGGACAGATCCATTTGAAGAGATATATATATTTATATCCAATCATATTTGAAAGATTCCAAGTTTTGAAAATTAGGGTTTCTCTGACAAATCCTAGATCAACCAACTCCGGAAGTAGGACGGACACCTCAAATCGGTAAGATCTAATCTTTTGCTATTTGCATTTGAGGTTCTCATTTCAAAATGATATATCACATCAGCTTGATGATAAGCTTGGTGAAGTTGAAAACTTCCAAGCATGGAAGTATTTGATCTCTCTGAAGAAAATGAATTGGACACCTACATGAGTAGAGAGGTTCCAGTTCTAGAAGGAGATGAGCCTCAAAGACTTACACAAGAAAAACTTGATCAAGGCCAAGAAGATCATTGGTGATTCAATCACGGATCAACTTATACCACAAGTGGCTTCCCTAAAGACACCGAAGATGTTTGATTCCTTGATCAAGCTATTTGAAGATAAGAAATTAAATCAGAAGATGGCTTTGAGAAAACAGTTGAAGAATGTGAAGATCCAGAATGCAGAACAACTTGAAGCAGTAGAAGAAGAAGTATGCAGAAGTGGTGATAGCCACCTTGAATGGCCTCCCAGGATCATGGGATTCATTCATGTGAAGAATGTATGCCAGAAGTAAGTGATTACTTTCAGCTCGACTAATAAGAAGAGAAGAAGAAGATGGGAGCAGTTGAAGATCAAGCTCTCACCATTCAAAGAAGATCCCTCAAGTGATGAGGAATATGAAAAACTCAATTCTTGAAGAACCTCTTATTCATCTTATCATTTGGATAAGAAATGGTGATTTCATGAATGAAGAAGATGATAAAGCAGAATGATCAAGATGGAGTCTACCCACAAAACAAATAAAAGATAAGTATTCAATTGCCATTTCTTGATATTGTTTTGTTATGCATTTGATTGTATTCAGTTGATGTGTTATGCATGATAGATTGTTTACATTAATACTACTAATATGCATGTGATGGGAAAGGTCCTATACAACCTCCTACAAGAAAAGAAGGATGAGACCTGTTCCGAAGAACAAGTGATGACAATTCAATAAACATGAATCTGAAGCTCCCAGGGTCAGAGACACCATGACGGAAGAAAGAGCTTCAGAGAGCGGTAGAGCTTCAGAGAGCAGTAGATCCACCTCAAAGGATGAAGACCACCATGGGTATGAGAGATAACTCAAGATGAAGAAAAGAATGCTATAAAATAAACTATGATCAAAGAATAACAGTTGATCATGGGGAATGATGTATACGATATGATTTCAAGACATAAAGGGAAGTACATAGTATCCTCCATATGGATCTACAAGAACAAGTGTACAAAAAAAGGTTCATGATTTTCCTTAGAAAGAATAGACTATGACATGACATACTCTATTGACCAGTATATATCAAGCATAGAACCACCTGTACAGAATGAAGAAGGAAGATAATACTCCACTTCAGGGGGAGTGACTACAGAAGATATCTGAGTTCGACACAATACAACATGATGGACAACTTCTTGATGGATCGAGACTTTACCAAGAGTAAAGTGGGTTCCAACCTTCAAAGTTGAATGCAGAAGACTAGGATATGTTGATGATCTAACAAGACAAACTCATGGAAGATGTTATGATGAAAGAATACTAGAATGATGTATGGGATATAGTTCCCAAACCAGAAGGAAAGAGTATTGTATCCTCCAAATGGATATACAAAATAGAGCATGTAGGTGACGAAAGTATCGAGAAGTATAAAGCAAGATTTGTGGCCAGAAGTTTCTATCAAAAAAAGGGAATTAATTCTGAAGAGACACTTACTCCGGGAAGTAAGGTACACTTCCTTCAGAAATATCATGGTAGTTTCTTCCATGGTGAAGTAAAGCCAAGCCTTCCTAATGGTATGATTGAGAAAGAGTTTTACATCGAATAGTCATGAGGATTTGAAGTTGAATCCAGATGGAATCACATATGCAAGTTGAAGAAGGCCCTCTATGGCCTGAAGCAAGCTCCCAGAGCTTGGTATGGAAGAATAGATAGTTTCTTGTTGAGCATGGGATTTACCAAGAATAAAGCTGATCCTAACCTTTATCTCAAGGTTATAGAAGATGAACTTGTCATCCTGTTATTATATGTGGATGAATTATCCTTGACAGGAAATGAGAAACAGATCATGGAAAGCAAGAAGAAACTAGCAGAAGAATTTGAGATGAAATACCTTGGGTTAATGCATTATTTCCTAGGTCTGGAAGTATGGCAAAGTTCAGAAGAAATCTTTCTCAACCAGGGAAAGTATGCGGTAGAGATATTGAAGAGATTCAATATGTTGGAATGCAAAGTCATGGCCACACCCATGGAATCCAACCTGAAGCTATTAGCTGATGACTCATCAAAATTAGTGGATATGACTCATTACATATAGATCATTGGTTCATTGATGTACTTAACAAATACCAGACTAGACATTTGTTTTTCTATGAACACCTTAAGTCAATATCTTGTTCAACCAAGACGGGTTCACCTAGTAACTGCAAAGCATGTGATGAGATATCTGAAAGGGACTATAGACTTTGGTTGATATTATGATGGTAGCCATGAGTATAGATTGTATGGATACACAGATGCAGATTGGGCCAGAAGTATCTCAGTCAGGAAAAGCACATTAGGTATATGTTTTTGTTTGGGGTTTGTTATGAGTTCATGGTTTAGTAGGAAACAGTCCAGTGTTTCTCGTAGCATGGCTGAAGCAAATACATAGCAGATTGCTCTACTAAGTTGTGAATCCATATGGCTTCGGAAGCTGATATCAGGTCTCTTTGAACTGAAGATGGATACTACATTGATTCTATGTGATAACGAGAGTTGTGATAACAGAGACCCCTGTGTTCTATTGTAACACATAGAAATCCGGTATTTCTACATTCAAGATAAAGATGCAGATGATGATGTTTCAGTATTTACATACTGTAGATACAGATGATGGTGATTCAGTATTTCTATACTGAATATAGAGATGATGATGATTTCATTATTCCCATACTGAAGATATAGATGATGTTTCAGTATTTACATACTGTATATGCAGATGATGGTGACCTGATGATGCTTTCAGTACTCACATACTGGAGATACAAATGGTGATAGTTCAGTATTCACATACTGAAGATGTAGATGAAGATGGTTTAGATGATGATGCGCTGACAAAGCCTCTGTCTTGGGTAAAGTTTGAACACTTTAGAGACAAGCTTGGTGTGGTTCAGAAATACCTTCCTCGAAAGGGGGAGTAGTGATGTTGCAGTGGGATTGTATCATCCCTGGGCACTTTCCCAGAAGTGACCCGGAGACCTCGGTCTTCGAGAATGAAGAGGGATTGTATCATCCCGAGACATCTGTCCAAAAGTGATCCGGTGACCTTGGTCCCCGTGAATGTGGTGGGATTGCATCATCCTTGAACTTCGGTTCAAAATGTATCTGGAGGTCTCGGCCCCCGTGAAAGTGGTAGGATTGCATCATCCCTGAACTTTGGTTCAAAATGTATCCGGAGGTCTCGACCCCTATGAAAGTGGTGTATTGCATCATCCCTGAAACTCGGTTCAAAATGTATCTGGAGGTCTCGGCCCCCATGAAAGTGGTGGATTGCATCATCCCTGAGCCTCGGTTCAAAACGTATCCGGAGATCTCGGTCCCCGTGAATGTGGTATGATTGTATCATCCTTGAACTTCGGTTCGGAACGGATCCAGTGACTTCGGTACTCGAGAACATGTGTTGATCCCGTAATTCCTAGAGGAAGGATTGTCTGAGTTCCATATCTGTGTTGATCTCGTAATTCCAAAAGGAAGGATCGTTAGTAACTCCGTAAAGACCTAAATCACGTAATTCCGAAAGGAAGGATCATTGAATTGATCCCGTAATTCCAATAGGAAGGATTGTCTGAGTTCCACATCTGTGTTGATCCCGTAATTCCGAAAGGAAGGATCGTTAGTAACTCTGTAAAGACCTAAATCCCGTAATTCCGAAAGGAAGGATCATTGAATTGATCCTGTAATTCCAATAGGAAGGATTGTCTGAGTTCCACAGATGTGTTGATCCCGTAATTCCAATAGGAAGGATTGTCTGAGTTCCACAAATGTGTTGATACCGTAATTCCGAAAGGAAGGATTGTTAGTAACTCCGTAAAGACCTAAATCCTGTAATTCCGAAAGGAAGGATCGTTAGTAACTCCGTAAAGACCTAAATCCCATAATTTCGAACGGAAGGATCATTGGTAACTCCGTAAATACCTAAATCCTGTAATTCTGAAAGGAAGGATCATGTTGATGTTTTGATAATGTTGATGTTTTTATGATGATGATGATGTTCTCTGATCGAAAGATCAGAAGTTGCTGATGATGATGATGTTCTCTGATCGAAAAATCAGAATATGATGATGATGATGTTTCTCTGATCGAAAGATCAGAAGTTGCTGATGATGACGTTCTCTGATCAAAAGATCAGAATATGATGATGATGATGTTTTCTGATCGGAAGATCAGAAGTTGCTTATGATTATGATGTTGCTGCTGATGATGATGTTTTCTGATCGAAAGATCAGAATGCGATGATGATGATGATGTTTATGATCGAAAGATCAGAATGTGATGATGATGAGATCCTGATGATGATGATGTTGTATTATCAAAGTATGATGATGATGACATACTGATCAAAAGATCAGAATATGATGATGAGTTGATGTTAGAGTATGATGATGTTCGGTTGATGATGGTTCTGATCGAAAGATCAGAGGCTAATGATAATGATGAGTCTGATTGAAAGATCAGAGTATGATGATGATGTTGTTGCTAATTGAAAGGCCAAAGTGCTAAAGAAGATGTTGCTAATCTAAAGGTAAAAGTGTTGAAGATGATGTTGTTGATTGAAAGGTCAAAGTGCTGAAGATGTTGCTGCTGATTGAAGAGTCAAGATGCTGCTGATCGAAGCGGTCAAAGTACTGATGATGTTGAAGACTAAAGATTGAAGATGAAGGCTACATGATGTTGAAAAGCTTCCAATGATTTATAGATGTATCACCTTGATGATGTTGATGATGTCCTCTATCTCTCTCCTATTATTGTTGTTGTTGATGTTGTTATAGAATACCCTTCTCGTTAAGGGGGAATGTTGAAATATTGTAACTTCGAAGAATATTCTATATGTATTTCTTTGTGGTCCCCAATGGTCCTACCAGGAGAACCACTTGTATTACTTTGTACCCCGATGCTCCTAATCGGAAGAACTAATAAGAGTCATGAGGTAGTCCCCTCTAATTGTAAAGGTGGGTCATTGACACCCCAATGTGGTTACTTGAGCCTACATGTGTAACTCAAGCCTACATGATTAACTCGAGCCTACATGACAGATGAGTTAACTTAAGTGAACGGATGAATATAATTAGAGGTGTGGTGCTCCTCATTTGAGACACACACTCTCACTTGTGTAGCGCATTAGTGGAGAAGAGAAGTAGTTGGAGAAGGAGGAGGATCAGGCTTTGATCTCCTTGCTGGTTTTATCTTTTATCTTTTATCTTTTTGGGGCATCTATATTGAGGAAGCTTTTGCTGGATTTTTCCCTTTAGGGTTTTCCCAGGATAAATCTTTGTGTTCCTTTTGTATGGTTGTGCTTGTCTATCTTTCAGTGATCCTGTTTATATGATTTTGTTATGAAAATGAAATGAAGTACTGATGTCTTAGCTAAGCATATGAAAATTTAACACTGGATATCCAGATCACCAAAGAACATCCCTATGCCTTTGGATTGATTTGTTTGCTCAAGTACAACAGTTGTTGGGCATTTGAAAATAGCCTTCTATAACTGGTGCTAGCTCAATTCTTAAAGGGTTATAGCTCAATGGTAGAGTGCCTGATTTACAAGCAGGAGATTGAAGGTTCAATTCCTTCCTGCCCTAATGATATTGCAGTATTGATGTTTTAAATAAAATATATTTTATTATGATTTATTATGGCTACAAGGGGTGTTCAAAAGTGCCCTTGTGTAACACGAGGGGGGTTCAAAAGCTCCCTTGTAATTTTCTATGAGGGGGGTTCATAACCGCCCCCAAAAGTCCAAAATTGACTTTTAGTGGGGGATTAAAACTACCTCATAAGTCATATTTTGCGGCGGTTTAGAACTGCCCCCAAAAGTCACTTTTAGGGGGGGTTTAGAACTACCCCCAATAGTCACTTTTAGGGGCGGTTTTGGGCAAAGGGGCTCAGAACCGCCCCTAAAAGTAAAAAAATTTAGCGTCGGTGCTATTAAGGGCGGTTTTGGAAAGACCGCCTCCAAATCCAAAACCGCCCCCAAAAGTGACTTGGTGGGGGGGGGGGGGGTTAAAACCACCCCCAAAAGTCCAAAATCGACTTTTGGGGGGGTTTGAAACTGTGCGTAAAAGTCTAAAAGTCACTTTTGGGGGGGGGTTAGAACCACCCCCAAAAGTCACTCTTAGGGGCGGTTTGGGGGGGATTCAGAACCGCCCCTAAAAGTAAAAAATTTAGCGTAGATGCTATTAGGGGTAGTTTTGTAAAGACTACCTCCAAAGCCAAAACCACACCCCAAAGTGACTTTTGGAGGTGGAATACAACCACCCCTAAAATTTAAATTTGTTGTAGTGAATCTAGAACATTTAACTAGATCTAAGTAGTCTTTCATTCAATTTACTAGTTTTGTTAACATTACACATCGTACAAATTCTCCTATTCAGGTATGGATGCCCGAATATAGATTCGTTAAGAAAGCCTAGGGTCGTAGGTCTATAAATACTAAATAAAATCAGTTTGCTGACATGATTATAACAATTAGGGGAAAATATTTAAATCAGATACATAACAGAAAAAGATATTGGAACAAATGCATAATAAGAACAAATTCTAAACAGATGCATAATAGTATTACTGTTAAAAGAAAATAATTACGATTCATAATTAACTTGTGATTCTACTTTAAATAGATTGGCCAAATAAAAAGTAGAATGGGAAACCTAACACTACTACCAGGAAAACAAAAATGGAATAGTCATTGCTACCAGCCAACTCCTAGAGTAGCCAAGTCACTTTCTCCAGAACCCCCGAGCCTGTTTGGTGAACCACAAGAGAAAAATACACTTAATGCTCCATCTTTTCCATTTATTAGATCAATTCCCCGTCAACTATTAGCCTCCTGGTTGCTAAATGGGCATACTATTATATAGTATTTTTCCTAGGACTTGGTTATTTATGATCCTCCTTCTCTTTAGCACTCGACAAGGAGTTGTGACCTGATTTTGGGGAATATTCCTCCTACGTCCGGAGTTCTCACTTAGCAGCTTCAACCACTTTTATTTTCCTCTTATGGGTCATCAAAGACTCTTTCAACAACTATTTCAGTTCTAATTCCCTCCAGTATTTTTAATTAATAAAAGAATAATCCATTACATTTATTTCTGACTTCTTGTCAAAAATATTTAAAAGTAAAATATTCAAAAAGAGTAATAATAATTTATTTAAATTTGGTGTATTACATATACCTCCCCCTAGAGGATAACACCGTCCTCAGTGTTATTATTTTTGTGTCTTTATTATTCCATCTGTTCATCTTGAAATATGATTGGATGTGCCTCCCACATATCAGTTTCCAATTTCGAGGTGGACTCTTCTGGACTAAGGTGCTTCCATTGGACCTTCTCTTGTCTGATGGTATGGTTATCGAGTTAAAGTTCTCTCTTTTAGAGAATATGCTCTAGTACCACTTGGAACTCTCCTTCAGGTTCCACATGTATAACATTCCAATCAATCACATGAGTAGCATATGAACATGCTTCTTCAAAATGGAAATGTTAAAAACAATATGTACTTTAATCATAGGTGGTAGGGCTAACTACTATGCTACCAACCCTACTTTTTCCAAAATTTCAAATGGACCATAATACCTGGGTGCCAATTTTGAATACTTGCCTAGTCTTAGGTAGCTTTTCTTGGGTCTTAGGTAGCTTTTCTTAATACTCGTAAAATTATTCTTAGGTGTTCTTCATGTTTTTATTTATTCTTTGAGTAAATCAGTATGTTGTCGCTGAAGATGACTACAAATTTATTTAAGTAGTTACTCATAATACTATTCATTAAGTGCATAATCTACAGGTGTGTTTGTTAAACCAAAGGGCATTACGAAAAACTCGTAATGACCGTATCATGTATTAAAAGCAGTTTTAAAGATGTCTTCATCCTTGATCCATCCCTGATGGTATCCAGACCTTAAATATACTTTGGAGAATATTGTTTCCCCTCGGAACTAATAGAATAAATCATCTATCTAGGGAAAAGGATATTGATTTTTAATAGTCATCTTGTTTAATTGTCTATAATCTATGCATAATATTAAAGTTCCATATTTATTCTTTACGAATAAGACTGGTGCTCCCTAAGGGGATACACTATGTTGAATGTAATTTTTATCAATTAATTATTGTAATTGTGATTTAAGCTCCGTAATTTCTATTATATTCATTTGGTAAGGAGATGTCGATGCTGGTAGTGCTCTAGGTATCAGATCAATTGTAAAGTCTATGTCCCTCTTTGGAGGTAGTCCAGGGACTTCTTTCAAAAAGGTGTCTTTAAAATATTTTAAGATTAGTATATCCTCTATTTTAAGTTTTTTATCATTATCCTTGTCATCCATTACATATACTGTAAATACTTTAGATCCATTAAATACATGTATTTTCATCTTTAAGGCAGAGATTTCTCGTAGCATAACCTTTCTGGGAATTCCTTTTATTTAATTGTATTTCCATTATCATCCATGCATGTAATTTTTTTTATCAATGACAGTTCAATATAACCATGTGTTTCTAACCAGTCCATTCCTATCAGTAAATCATAAGAACCTAATGGTAATATATTCAGATCATCATGTGCATTCAATTCATTCATCATAATTTCACAGTTTTTCACATAACTAGTGACCTTCCATTTGTCACCTTCGGCTAACTATACCAGCCAAGATTTTTCAAAATTTTCTTGTGATAATTTACACAATTCAAAAATCCTAAGTGATACATAAATAAAACTTGCACCTAGACCAATTAGTATAGAAATGGGTTGACTTTTTATCATACCTTCGATTTCGACCATTGAAGTTTGATGGTCTACTTGTCAATTCTCCAATGCAGCATTGATTTTGGGCATGCTTCCTGCCATATATCCAACTCTAACAACTTCTTGAATGGAGTGAACATTATTAAAAAATTCTTTCTTATGAGACGATCCTTAAAATAATGTGGCTCGCCACATTCCCAACATTTTAATGGTTCCCTCTGTGCAGTGTTTTTATAAAAGGTAGTGGGAGGTTATCTTTCTTTCGCTGCAGGGTTTCGTTGTTTAAATCCTTTATAATTATTTCCTTGATACCCGTTATAGTTATTCCCAATATTTTTGTAAAATTGGTATTCTTCTTTCTTTGATCAAAGTTGTCATGTCTCTTAGTTTTCCAATTAGGTACATTTTCTCTTTTATTCTTATTCTGATCATAACAGAAATTCACTTTTCTCATTGCTTCTTCTAGCGTATTTGGATTGTCGTATTCAATTCTCTCTTTAAACATAAGAGTAAAGTAGCTAAGAAACCATTGTATTTTTGGTTTTTCATCTATTATATATGGTACATAACTAAGCAAACTTAGGAATTTACTACAAAGTTCTTTCATGGTCATAGCACCTAACCTTAATTCATAAAAATCCTTATATTTTTCATCGTAATATTGTTCCAAAAGATACTTTCATTTAAAGTGTGTCTTATAAAGGTCTTCCATGTTATGTACTGTTCTTTTATACCTTTTACTTTTTTATATCTTTCCACCAAATAACTGCTTTTCCTATTAAGTTATAGATGGTCGTTTTGGTATTTAATTCATTGAAATAGATATAGATTTGGAAATATTTATTCGTTCAAGATAACCAAGCTTCTACTTCTTCTCCTTTCTCGATCTCACCATTAAACATAGGAGGTTTAATCTTTTTAAATTACCCAGAAATTTCTTTATAAGGTTTGCACTTCATTTTCTTTTGATTATTGTCACTACTTTCACTAGAATCCTGATGTTTTTTGGTATGATGCTTGGTTGATTCCTCACTGGAAGATTCAACCCCATAATTGGAAAATTCCAGCTTCCTTCCCTTACGTTTGTAAGGTGTAGATTTTTCCATATTAAGTTCAGGTTCTTTGTGTTTCTCTTTTTCATCACTGTGTATTTTAGCTAGAAAAATATTATTTAACTCCTCTTGTGCTTTTAGTAAACATTTTAGTATATTCTCTGACTCTTTTTAATTCTTCTCTTAATTATTTAACAGTTCATTGTAACTCAGATGGGTTTTCATTTTGACTCTCATTGAGATTTACCCAAATTTCACTCTCCCTTAGATTACCCTCTTCATTATTCATAGGATTTCTAGGATGGGATTATTCTTCCACAAACATTCCTACATCTACCATAATTTCCTGTAAAAAAATAGTTATTCTTCTCTTCCTGTTTTGCAAGAGAATACAACCAAAATAGAATAAAATTAGTTTTTTTGTTTTATCCATTTCTATGTTGGGCGTGTTTAGGCCAAGTGTTTTTTTATTTGTATAGTAACTTATACAGTTTCCATTACTTATTTTTATAGGTTATTATGCAGAAGTTTGCATATTTTAACATCGACATTCTTTTGTTACCCCAAAGGTGATGTTCTTGACATATCTTTATATTTATCTTGTTATAAGTTTTGCTAAGGGAGTTCTTAGCCCTAAAGCTAGGTCTCAGCCCTAGCATTCACGCCCTAACTCTTAAATCATGATGTTAGTTGCATATTTTATGAAAGGAATAGTTTGGGGAGACTATGGTGTATAGTCTTGATCCCATTACATATAATGTATTATGATTATAAAGATCTAAGGTATACCATGGTATCTTTTGCAAGGTGTATATAAAAATAGTTATATGTGCTGAAATACTTCTTACCAAATTTGGGACAGATGGGGTTTATTCTAGGTAATAAAATCATCGACAAGTTATAATGTAACCTATGATTTAACCATGCGATATGTTGGGATGTACATGGTTATGATTTTGTTTGACCTTCACATTCAAAGTTTTGTCATGGCTGCGAGTTAATAACATAGACACGATTTGAAGAGATTTCCTGAGATTTGATCTCAACCATCCACTTGTCCTATACATTGGCAAGGGTTTTGATAGGGTTTTAAATTGGGTTTTTTCATGTCTAAACATTTTATTTCGATGATATTTAGTCTACAACTTCTTTGGAAGGAAGCTCAACCTTTCATGGCGACACCGAGTAGCTTCACCCATTCAATTTTTACCCAGTTTGTAAAAAAACACTTGTTGTTTTCTTTTGAGGTGTGTTGGAGGGTTTCTTAGTTTCAATGACCACCGTACAAACTCATCCTTGCTACTTTATAGCTAACCAAATCCGAGCTAGCATTTCCATTTCCTTTTGACTACCTTTAACCTAATAAGTTAGCTTAACTATGAAATTGTTTTATTAATTTATTTATAAGATTATTGTACCAGAAAGTGTCTACCAGGGTTTGGTTGTTTTACTCTGTAGGAAGAGGAGGGATAAGAAGGTTTAGGAGGATCTGACCCATGACCCTCTTTGCATTTGAACAAGGTAAGAAAAAATAACTTCAGTCATTTATAATTTAATTTTTTTCAAATAAAATGAATTATGGTTCTAACTGTGAATATGGGTGCTTGTAGGTTTGGGGAAGCCGATGAGGGTGGAAACAGGGTCACCTCCTCCCATGACCGCTTCCTTACATGCTCAAGTGAGTGAAAAAAATATCTCTACTCTGCTAGATTTTTTTAAAGAAAAAAACTCTCGCTTATCCAACACCTAAAATTTCTTGTTGTTTGGTTTTGTAGATGGTTCTTGGTGTGGATGCTGCCTATCTACACCATTGGTTTGTTTGGACAACAATGGTTCAATTCGTGGCCGTGTGGGAACCATGTATTCTCCTTATTTTCAAGATAAGTGTAGAGTGCAGTTTAATTAACCCTTATGGGTTTTTATCCGACAGGAAGAGGAATTCACAGCCTCTCTGTTTCATCGTCATTTTAAAATATGTTTGTGTGTATATTGTTTGGATTAATAGAAGTCGTGGGTGCCATATTTGATGGGATTACCACCACTTAGGGTCGGTGTTGTTTGTAAAACCTGTTTAAAAGTTACGGTTTTTGGAAACAGTGGATGCCATATTTGATGGACTTATAGCCACTTAGTTTCAAACTATGTATGTTTATTTTATATATTAAATAATGGAGCGACCCCTAGGGTCTATGCCATATTCTTATTGGTGTGTTTCTTGATGTTAAATATATTACCTGTCATGAATTTTATTTCTACAAAATAAATAAAAATGACCACTCTAAGGTATGTTCCATTCTATTGTTCGAGTTTTGGTTGTTTTAAATGATGGTTCCTACCATGATTTTTGTTTATATAATGGTTTCCATCTAACGATGGTATTAATACCACGTATGGATATTCCAATGGTCTCGTTGTTTATAAAAGATTCATAACTTGATTGTAATATGTAGAATAGATTTGTTTTAAATAAATATTGATCCTCGGGTTTAGTTACCCGTATGTAGAGGCTGTGCAATCATGAGATATACTCGTGAGCAAATCACAATGGTTGTATTAGATCTAAAATATTTAGTTTAATAAGCTCAACTTCATTCATGGGCTGCTCATTAATTGATAGTTGGGTTATTATGATCTTTATTGTATTAATAATTATTCCATTTGACCTTGTTAGATCTTGATCTTTATTGGGTTTCAAGATGAGACAATATTGATATGTTTTCAGTTTGAATTTACAAAAGCCTCCCAGCTCTTATTCTGTTTTGAAATTCCTAAATAAACAGTTTATAGTTCTTTCGATTGATAATTTATGCAGATGTATACTCTGTTTTATTATTTGATTTATTTTGATTTAACAAGTTCTGTAAAATATATACAAGCTTAATATAGAGCATCTAACTAGATCTAAGTAGACTTTCATTCAATTTACTAGTTGTGTTAACATTACACATTGTACAAATTATCTAATTTGGTTATGGATGCTTGAACAAAGATTCGTTAAGAAACCCTATGTTCATAGGTCTATAAATACTAAATAAAATTAGTTTGCTAACATGATTATAACAATTAGGGAAAATATTTAAACCAGATACATAGCAGAAAAATATATTGAAATGAATGTATGATAAGAACAATATTATAAACAAATGCATAATAGTATTATTGTTAAAAGAAAATAATTATGATTCATAATTAACTTGTGATTCTACTTTAACTAACTTGAGGAGATAAAAATTATAATGGGGAACATGATACCATTGTTGGGAAAACAAAAATGGAACAGTCGTTTCTCCCAACCAACTCCTAGAGAAGCCAAGTCACTTGCTCCAGAACCCCCGAGCTTGTTTGTTAAACCACAAGAATAGAATCTACTTAATGTAAATCATATATTTCATTAATTGATTGATTCCTCGTCCATTGCTAGCCTCTTTCTTGCTAAATGAACATAATATTATATAGTATGTTTCCTAGGACTTGGTCATTTATGAGCCTCCTTCTCTTTAACACTCCATAAGGAGTTGTGGCCTAATTTTGGGGAAGATGTCTCCTGCATCTTGAGTTCTAACTCAACAACTTCAACCACTTGTATTTTCCTCTTACGGGTCAGCAAACACTCTTTCAACAACTATTTTTATCTATGATTCCCTCCAGTAATATTAATTAATAAAAGAATAATCCATTACATTTATTTTTGACTTCTTGTCAAAAATATTTAAAAAAAAAATATTCAAAAAGAGTAATAACAATTTGTTTAAATTTGGTGAATTACAGGGAGGGAGGAAGAGAGAGAGGGAGCTAGAGAGAAGGGAGGGAGAGGAAAAGATATATATGGGGGATATATATATATATATATATATATATATATTCTTTTACCAATGAATAATGTAATAGTGACTCCAACATGAATACTTCGACATTTTATTTGTATATTGACTTATACAGTTTGCATTTTTTATTTCGACAGGTTATTATGCGGAAGTTTGCATATGTTAATATTGACATTCTGTCGTTACCCCGAAGGTGATGTTATTGACATATCTTTATATTTATCTTGTTATAATTTTGGCTGAGGAATTGCTTAGCCCTAAGGCTAAGTATTGGCCCTGGCCTTCACACCCTAACTCTTAAAGCATGATGTTAGTTGCATATTTTATGAAAGGATTGGTTTTGGGAGACTATGGTGTATAGTCTTGATCCCATTACTTATCATGTATTACGGTTATAAAGATCCAAGGTATAACCATGGTCTTTTACGTAAGGTGTATATAAACATAGTTATATGTGTTGAAATACTTGTTACCAAAGTTGGGACTTATGGGGTTTATTCCATGTAATAAAATCTTTGAAAAGTTATAATATAACCTATGATTTGGCCATGCGATATGTTGGTATGTACAAGGTTATGATTTGGTTTGAACTTCACATTTAAAGCTTTGTCCTTACTACGAGTTGACAACGCATCCATGCTTTTAAGAGCTTTCCTGAGACTTGATCGTGGTCGTCCACTTGTCCTATATGTTTGCAAGGGTTTTGATAGGGTTTTAAATCGATTTTTTGCATGTCTAGAAATTTTATTTTGATGTTGTTTGGTCTGCAACTTCTTTGGAAGGAAGCTCAGCCTTTCATGGAGGCTCTGAGTAGTTTCACCCATTCATTTTTTATCTAGTTTGTAAAAAAAAACTTGTTGTTTGATTTCGAGGTGTGTTGGAGGGTTCTTAGTGTTAATGGATACCAGAAAAACTCAACCTTGTTGGTTTACATCTAATCGAATCCGAGCTAGTGTTTCCATTTCCTTTCGACTGCCTTAAACCTGGTAAGTTGGCTTAACTCTGGAATTGTTTTATTAATTTATTTTTAATATTATTGTACCGACAATCGTCTAAGGGGGTTTGGTTTTTTTACTCTGCAGATATATGAGGGATAAGGGAGTTAAGGAGGATTCGACCCCCGACCCTCTCTGCATTCAAATAAGGTAAGAAAAAATAAATTCAGTCATTTATGATTTCATTTTTTTCAAATAAAATGTGCATTATGGTTCTAACTCAGTTACATTTTTTTTAAACAAAACAACTCTCTCTTATTCAACACCTAAAATTTCTTGTTGTTTGGTTTTGCAGGTGGTTCCTAGTGTGGATGTTGCCTATCTACAAATTGGTTCATTTGGCCAACAATGGTTGGGTTTCTGGTCATGTGGGAACTAGGCCTTCACCTTATTTGCAAGATAAGTGTAGGCTATAGTTTAATTAACCCTTATGGGTTTTTATCCGATGGTAAGAGGGATTCACAACCTATTTGTTTCATCTCCATTTTGAAATCTCTTTTTGTGTATATTGTTTGGATTAATAGAAGTCGTGGGTTCCATATTCGATGGGCTTAACACCACATAGGGTCAGCGTTGGTTGTAAAACCTGTTTACAAGTTATGGTTTTCGGAAATAGTGGATGCCATATTCTATGGAATTACAACCACTCGGTTTCAAACTCTGTATGTTTATTTTTTATTTTAAATAATGGAGAACCCCCTAGGGTCTATGCCATATTCTTATTGGTGCATTTCTTGATGTTAAAGAGATTCCCTGTCATGGATTTTATTTCTACAAAATAAATAAAAATGACCACTCTAGGGTCTATTCCATTATATTGTTCAAAGTTTTGGATTTTTTAAATTATGGTTCACATCACTATTTTTGTTTA
This sequence comes from Pseudotsuga menziesii, assembly GCA_001517045.1. Lineage (NCBI taxonomy): Eukaryota > Viridiplantae > Streptophyta > Pinopsida > Pinales > Pinaceae > Pseudotsuga > Pseudotsuga menziesii. The sequence continues at coordinate 112,227 of LPNX010802750.1, read as the reverse complement.
TACAATGGCTGCCATCTAATGATGGTCTTACTTCTTCATATGGATATTCCAATGGTCTCGTTGTTTATAAAAATTTTGTAACTTGATTGTAATCTATAGAATAGATTTGTTTTAAATAAAGATTGAGCCATGGGTTTAGTTACCCATATGTAGAGGTTGTGAAATCATGAGGTAGACTCATGAGAAAATCGATGTTGTTGCATTAGATATAAAATATTTAGTTTAATAAGCTCGACTTCAATTGTGGACTACTTGTTAATTGATAGTTGGGTTATTATAATCTTTATTGTATTAATAATTATTCCATTTGATCTTGTTAAATCTCGATCTTTATTGGGTTTCGAGATGAGATAATATTGATATGTTTTCAGTTTGGATTTACAAAAGCCTCTCGGATCTTATTCTATTTCAAACTCCTAAATAAATAGTTTATAGTTCTTTCGATTGACAATTTATCCAAATGGATACTCTGTTGTATTATTTGATTTATTTTGATTTAACAAGTTCTGTAAAAATATATACAAGCTTAATCTAGAGAATTTGACTAGATCTAAGTAGACTTTCATTCAATTTACTAGTTTTGTTAACATTACACATTGTACGAATTCTCTGATTCAGATATGGATGCTCGAACAAAGATTTCTTAAGAAACCTTAGGTTCATAAGTCTATAAATACTAAATAAAATCAGTTTACTGACATGATTATAAAAATTAGGGAAAAATATTTAAACCATATACATAGCAGAAAAATATATTGGAACAGATGCATAATAGGAACAATATTCTAAACAGATGCAAAATAGTACTATTGTTAAAACAATATAATTACGATTCATAATTAACTTTTGATTCTACTTTAACTAACCGAGGAAGATAAAAATTAGAATAGGGAACCTGACACCACTGTTGAGAATACAAAAATGGAATAGTCATTCCTCCCAACCAACTCCTATAGCAACCAAGTCACATGCTCTGGAACCCCCGATCATGTTTGTTGAACCACAAGAGTAGAATCCACTTAATGCGCCATCTCTTGCATTAACATATCTTTTTTCTCATCCACTGTTAGCCTCCTGCTTGCTAAATGGACATATTTTTATATAGTATTTTTCCTAGGACTTGGTCATTTATGAGTCTCCTGCTCTTTAGCACTCCACAAGGAGCTATGACATGATTTTGGCAAAGATGCCTCCTGCATCTTGAGTTCTCACTCACTAGCTTCAACCACTTGTCTTTTTCTCTTGTGGGTCAACAAACACTCTTTCAACAACTATTTTAGTTCTGATTCCGTCCAGCAATTTTAATTAATAAAAGAATACTCCATCACATTTATTTTT
>LPNX010802750.1:54191-110699 GCA_001517045.1 Pseudotsuga menziesii | reverse complement strand
AGAGGGAGAGGGAGAGAGAAATTGAATAAAAGTCTTGTGATACATTGCAAATCCAAGAATAACCAAATGACTTCCATGTGTGTACAAATACCAACTAACATTAAGTCATTTTATCTCCACAAACTTCAACTTGCAATGGGTATAGACGCGTATAGATCAAATCCATTTGTATTTACAAGTATTACATCACATGTTGGGTTATCCATTCAAAACAAACCCATTATACACTTAGATTTTACCTTGTGTATTCGACTAAATAGTTTGTAGGTTTCTTGATTGATAAATTCAACTTCTTAGTAATATTATTATACTCTTACAATTTTTTGGTCAAAACAATATCTAATGGATAGAATAGGGCACTCAATTTCTTTATATGAAAATATATGATTTGATGTTTAGAAAAAAAATAATTATTTCCATCATCATAATGCAAATCCACTACACCAATAATTAATTAATGTTTTCTCTTTCACACATTTGGCATACAATTATTCAATATCATGAACTCCTTTCCACACACATTGCACTGATATTATATAATTTAACCTAAGGAGAATATCGAATAGTGTATGAAAATATAGTATATGCAAATATGATTTAATGTGGAAGCTAGAGGAGATGATTGATCTATTACTTATGCTCTTAAAATATTCAACAAGTTAAGTGAACAATGGAGTCAATGAATCAACATGTATACAAGTTGTTTAAAATTAAATTAAATAAGCATAATTTGACATCCACTTGAGATATACATAAAAAATGCCCTCAAATTAGATCAAACCTAGACATTCAAGTAGATATCCCAACCAAATTATGAAGATTAAATTATCAGATGACACTCATTAAGAGGGTATACCAATTATTCACCCATTGGGTTTTATCTACCTCCAAGATGCACAAACTTTACTATTAGAGCTATTTGAGGATCTTCTAAAAAAATATTTTTAATAATTCCATACATATCCCCATGGGGAATTCAACTTGTGGAGCAATATCTTATCACATTCATTCATAAATGGGGTCTTTAATATGTGAAAAATAAGGTCAATATATTGTAGGTATTTGGTGGGGAGAGTGGGGTATGGAGAGTTTATAAATATTGGGGGGTATTAAAAGGGGTATCTAGAAAAAATAGGGGATATCTTGTAAAAATAAATTATTTTAATTATAAATACGTATTGGGGGGGGGGGGGGGGCGCTCAACAAAAGTATTTTGGTATGTATTTATCAATATCTAGTGACATTAGAGCTATTCTCTAATATCCTACGAGCGAACACACTATGAAATTGTTTCATTGAGTGAAGTCCCCATGCATATCCCATGCAAAACAATATGTTGGATTCTCATGTGTGTGAATTTAGTAATGTTAGATATTATTTTGTTTGTTGTGACTCTTTTATCTATGAAGCATATAAACATTTAGATTCATCTCAATTGATAATTCCATAAATCTATTTCTTTTCTATTTTTCAACCTTAATGATCAATCTAGACTAGACGAGTTAATGAACATTTAATGATAGAATATGCCTAAACGTATTGTTTAAAAATTTCACATTAGCATTGATAATTTCCTATATGTCAATTGGTATTTTTTGAACTCAACAGTCGATCCATTATCAATAGTCATTTGAGTGTTTCAAAGGTGCAAAGACAAAAGTGGGATAATGAGATTAGTGTTTTAAAAGAAATAGTCATTTCTATTTCTTTTATTTTAGAATAATCAAAACCAATTCCCATACTAAAGATATAATATTTAATCATTTTGGTTAAATTCCTACATTCTACACTAACTAGTTGGAATCCACTTGCACCACATGGTCAAAATTTCCTAAACAGCCTACAGGAGCTCCTAGGAAATATTCTGAATAATATTCTGACAACCCATCATACTGCCCAGTTTAGTAAGTGTGCAGTCCTTTCTTATCCTAAATTAGACTTCTTTTCAATAGCTTTTAAGGAAAAAGGTAAAGCTAGTCTTAAGGAAACTACCTTATTTTTTCTACAACTAATCCTCCATATTTTTATCTTCCAAAAGCATGATTTTATCCACTTTCCTTCACTTACCAGCTGATACACTTTATCCATCCCATTTGTGACCTTCTTGACATATTTGGAAAGTGTTTTATGCACCTAGGCGTGATTTTGACTTTTTAGTAAGCCTGCTTTTGTGCTTATTCAACTTGCCTCCTTAGGCATTCGAACCTCTATTGTAATTATATATTTGGAGAGGGGGAGGGGGAGGGAGAGGTAAAGAGAGGATGAGAGAGAGAGAGAGGTAGGGAGAACAAATTCTCCCATATATGATAACTGTTTGGATATCCTATAGACCTAATATAGGATTCTTATTCAACTAATATTTTAGTTATCATGGCATTAAATTTCTACAAATAGATAATGCATCTTATGGAAAACTTAAATTCAATCAAAGTCTTATGCTACATTGCAAATGCAAGAAGAACCAAACGAATTCCATGTGTGTACAAATACCAACTAACATTAAGTCATATTATCTCCACAAACTTCAACTTGCAATGGATATACACAAGTATAGATAAAATCCACTTGTGTTTACAAGTATTACATCACATGTTGGGTTATCTGTTCAAAATAAACCCATTATACTCTTAGATTTCACCTTGTGTATTAGACTGAATAGTTTGGAGGTTTCTTGATTGATAAATTCAACTTCTTATTAAGACTATTATACACTTACATTTTTCCTGTCAAAACGCTATCTAATGGATAGAATAGGGCACTCAATTTCTTTAGATGAAAATATATGATTTGATGTTCAGAAAGAAATAATTATTTCCATCATCATAATGCAAATCCACTACACCAATAATTAATTAATTCTTTCTCTTTAAAAAATTTGGAATACAATTATTCAAGGTCATGAACTCCTTTCCACACACATCACACTCATTGTCTATAATTTAACCTAAGGAGAACAATGTATGCAAATATGATTTAATGTAGAATCTAGAGGAGATGATTAATCTATTACTTATGCTCTAAAAATATTCAACAAGTTAAGTGAACAATGGAGTCAATGAAGTGACATGTGTAAAAGTTGTTTAAAATTAAATTAACTAAGTATAATTTGACATCCACCTAAGATATACAAAAAAAATTCCCTCAAATTAGATCGAACCTAGACATTCAACTTGATAGCCCAACCAAATTCTGAAGATTAAATTATGAGATGACAATCATTAAGAGGGTATACCAATTATTTGCATATGGTGTTTTATCTACCTCCTAGATGCACAAACTTAACTATTAGAACTATTTGATGATCTTCTAAAAAATATTCTTAGTAATTCCATACATATCCCCATGGGGAATTCACCTTATTGGCCAATATCTTATCACATTCGTTCATAAATGGGGTTTTTAATATGTGGAAAATAAGGTCAATATATTGTTGGTATTTGGGGGGGAGAGTGGGGTATGGAGATTTTATAGATATTGGGGGGTATTAAAAGGGGTATCTATAAAAAAGAGGGGATATCTTGTAAAAATAAAGTATTTTTAATTAGAAATATGTATTGGTAGGGGGGCTCAACAAAAGGATTTTGGTATGTATTTATCAATATCTAGTGACATTAGGGTTATTCTCTAATATCCTATGAACGAACAAATTATGACATTGTTTTATTGAGTGAAGTCCCTGTGCATATGCCATGCAAAACAATATGTTGGATTCTCATGTGTGTGAATTTAGTAATGTTAGATATTATTTTATTTGTTGTGACTCTTTAATCTATGATGCATATCAACATTTAGATTCACCCCAATTGATAATTCCATCAATCTATTTCTTTTCTAATTTCCAACCTTAATACTCAAGCTAGATTAGACTAGTTAATAAAAATTTAATGATAGATTATTCCTAAACATATTGTTTAAAAATTTCACATTAGCATCGATAATTTCCTATATGTCAATTGGGATTATTTGAACTGTGACAATCGATCCATTATCAGTAGTCATTTGAATGTTTCAAAGGTGCAAAGACAAAAGTGGGCTTATGAGATTAGTGTTTTAAAAGAAATACTCATTTCTCTTTCTTTTATTTTAGAATAATAAAAACCCATTCCCATACTTAAGGTATAATAATTAATCATTTTTGGTTAAATTCCTATGTTCTACACTAACTAGTTGGCATCCACTTGCACCACATGGTCAAAACTACCTAAAATTCCTATAGGAGCGCCTTGGAAAGATTCTAAATCAGATTATGACAACCCATCAGACTGCTCAGTTTAGTAAGTGGTCATTCATGCCTTATCCTGAATTAGACTTATTTTCAGTGACTTTTAAGGCAAAAGGTAAAGATAGTCTTAAGGAAACTATCTTATTTCTTGTACAACTCATCCTCCAGATTTTTATCTTCCAAAAGCATGATTTTATCCACTTTCCTTTACTTATCAATTGATACACTTCATTCATCCCATTCGTGACCTTCTTGACATATTTGGAAAGTGTTTTATGCACCTAGGGGGGATTTTGACCTTTTAGTAAGCCTTCTTTTGTGATGATTCAACTTGCCTCCTTAAGAATTCGAATATCTGATGTAATTATATATTTGGAAATCCTACGACATCTTGAGGTTGGATGAGATAAAATTATTCAATAAGTTTGTGTTATACACCATATACAGTCTCCAATTTGAGTGAATCTATGCATTTTTTACAAGCAATTTTGTGATTTCAAGTGATATAAGCTTGGGATTCAATTTTCACATGGTATAAGAGCCTTTGTAGCTCAATTTTTCTATTCTTCTGTTTATTTTTTAGGATCGACATCACTCCCAGGGAATGCATTTTGTCTGTTCAAGGGCACAATTCCTTAAGAAGTGGATCAATCTCACCATATCATCTTAACTCGATTCAAATACTTTGAATGGAAGGAAAACATGGAGATTCTCATGAGGAGAAAGGGCCTCTTCAGATTTACCATGGAAACTAAGGTAGATCCCAATGCAACAACAAAAAATATCAAGTGGCACAACATGAGGGATGAGTCTTATGGTCTATTGTGTGTTAGTAGTTCCAGAGACCTTCTTTTCCATCTTGATGGATTGACATCACCAAATGAAGTATGGGAGAAGATTCAAACTTTATTTGGAAATACATATTAAATGAGGGGACATCAACTTGAAAATGAGTTGATCTCACTGAGTCCAAGAAATTTCAAGTCCTTACAACTCTACTTATCCAAGTTCAAAGCCCTTGTTTTGCAATTGAAACAGTGCGGTATTGAAAAAAAGAGGAACAACTGGTTTTGACCATATTTTTGAAGCTTGGACCTGAATATTAAATGTTTGTATTGACCTTCCATGCCACTAAGTTGATAGCTCGATCCTTGAAGATGTCTTCATTGGAATATTTCATGGAATCATTGGTCTAGGAGAAAGATAAGTTGGTCATGATGGGAAACATCAAACCTTCCAAAGATCGAGATTTTGTTGTTGGAGATTCAAAGATGGATTCCAAAGGAAAGAAGAAGGATAAAAATCCTCCTTAACAAAAGGGAGACAAGACAAAGTCTCATGAGGAGTCTTCAAACTCCAAGAAAAAGAATTCCCAGAAGAAGAAAGGTAAAGGAGAAATGAGAAAGTGTGCATACTTTGGTAAGGGATTTCATCCTGAGAGCTCTTGCATGAAGAAACACATCGATATGTTGACTCAAATCCTTGAAAATCACAACATCTCTCTTCCTAAAAGTGGAAATAAGAAGGAAGAAGGATCAAGTCTCGAAGAGAAGGAGACAGTTCATTCCCCGGTTGCAAGCACTGTAATATCTCATTCCTTTACCACTGATTATGAAGCTTCAAGGAATATGGTTTCGACAAGGGAGGCCTTATCCTCTCTTGATGATTTGAATGGTCCAAATATTTTTTTGGGAAATAACTCTAAAACTGAAAGTAAGGGAAAGGGTAGAATAGATCTTGATCATGGTTCCTTCAATAATGTTTTGTATGTCCCATCTCTTGTTTCTAATCTCTTGTCATCCTATCAGATGACCCACACTGGGTCTCCTAATAAGGTTGTATTAACTACCAATGATGTTGAAATCACTTAAATTTTGAATGGTAGAGTCGTAGATAAATGTTTTGTGGATCATAGTTTGAAAGTGTATAAGTTTTCACACTTCATGTCCTTCTCAAACCCCTCATATATCCTCACTCATGCTAATTAAGCTAGAAATATTTTGAATGAGAGGTTTGGCCATATAAATTACAAATACCTTTCATATTTTTGTGAAGAACTCATGGTCATAGGGTTTCCCAAAATCAAGTGTTACAAAGGAGTCTGTCAGGGATGCATTCTAGGAAAACACCCAGAGCATAAATATAAGAGAGTTAGTCATGAGCGAACCTCTGCACCTATTGAAATTATTCATAGTGAAACTACTGGTAATTTTCCTAATATTTCCATGATTCAAACCAATTATGTCCTAAGCTTCATAGATGAATTTTCTAGATACTATTGGGTTTACTTCCTCAAGCAAAAGTCAAAATTTTTTGACCTCTTCAAGGGTTTTAAAGCAATAGTTGAGAACTAGACTGGAAGAAATATCAAGGTCCTCAGATATATAATGGTGGTGAGTATGTCAATTCTTGGTTTATTCAATATTTTGAATATGCATTTATCCATATGCATCACTATATTCCCTACACACCTCAACATAATGGTGTTTCTAAGAGGAAGAATAGATCTCTCAAGGAGATGGCCACTTGCATTATGGAGTCTAAAAATTTGCCACCAATTTTTTGGGTTGAAGCTATAAATTGTGCATCCTACAACCAAAATAGGTTTCCTCACAAGAATCTTGATGGAATCACTCCATCCCAAGCTTGGAGTGGGTACAAGCCTGATGTGTCTCATTTAAGGATTTTTTGCTCTAAATCTTGGGATAGAATTCCACCCAAAAAGAGGAAGGATTTGGATTCCTAAAGTCAAGAGTGTCTATTTTTTGGGTATTCTAAATATTCTAAAGGGTATAAAATGATAAACATTAGCACTCAAATATCCTTTATTGAAATTAGTGTTTAGTTTGAAGAAGAGTGTATTCCTGCAGTAGAAATTGGAGAATCCTCTTCACCACCACCACCTCTGAATGTAAGTGAAGAGACCAATAAGGTTTCTAATTCTGATATGTCTGATAATTATGATTTAATTTCAGATACTAACACACCTACAAGACCAAAGTGGGAAGCAAATTCCATTCATGCAACTGGGGAACTAGATGGGAATCTTAATGATCCTAGAAGAACTAGATCTCAATTCAAGAGTTCCATTTCAGTCAAGGACCCCTTATTTGATGAGAAGTGTTATATAATGGTTGAATTATATCCAGAAACATATGAATAAGAATTATAATATCCAATATGGAAAAAAATCATGAAAGAGGAATACCATTTTCTCCAGAAGAATGAAACATGGGAACTAGTCAATCTCCCACCAGGGAGAAAGTTAGTCAAGTGAAAATGGGTATTCAAGACAAAGTTTTATGTTGATGGATATACTTTGAAATATAAGAAAATTTTAGTGACCAATGGATTCTCCCAAGTCCAAATCACTGACTACAATGGGACCTTTGCATACTATGGCAAAGATGGACTCCATAAGACTAGTTTTAGCCATTGCAGCTTCCAAGCAATGGGAAGTACATCACATGGATGTGAAGAGTTCCTTTCTATATGGAGATATCAAAGTAGAGATATATATGCAGTATCCATAATGTTTTGTTAATAATCCATCTCTTGTGCACAAGTTTAAGAAATAACTATATGGGCTAAAACAAGCTCCCAGAGCATGGTATGCCAAGATTGATGGATTCCTGCTATCACTGGGATTTAGCAGATGCAATTATGATACAAATTTCTATTTGAATCTGATTCATGGTTAAATCATAATTATTTTTTGGTATGCATATGACCTTATGATCATAATAAATTCCATGAAAGAAATTTCCTCCTTAAAGGATGCAATGAACCATGCTTTCTCCATGATAGATTTGGGCTCGTTGAGCCAATTTTTGGGGCTTGAGATTTCTCAATAAGATATTGGAATCAAAGTACATCAGTCCAAGTATGCTTCAAACTTGCTAAAAAATTTCAACATGAAGGATTTCAATCCAAGCAATACTCCTTTCTTTTAAGGAGTTAAGCTTGAAGAAGCAAATTCAACTCCATTGGTAAACAACACATTGTATAGGCAATTGGTTGGTTGTCTTATTTATTTGAATCATACTCGACCTGGTATATCTTATGTAGTGAGTGTGGAATTCAGGCACATGGATCAGCCTCAAGACATCCATTGGAGGGAAGTGAAAATAATCTTACACTTTGTACAAGGAACAAGGACACATGGGATTCACTATGTTGCAAAATTTGATTTAGAGTTAGTTGGTTATACTGATTCTGATTGGGCAGGTGATAACACTAATATAAAATCAACTTTTAGATATGTGTTTATTATTTCATATGGGACATTCATCTGGTCAAGTAAAATAAAATTTCCATTTCACTTTCATCTACAAAGGAAAAATACAGAGGAGTTGTAAATGCAACTACTCAATGTTTGTGGTTGCAGGGTATACTTGGAGAGTTTGGGATTGAAGCTGAGACTTCTACAGCCATATATTATGAGAAAAAAAATTAATACTCGAATATTAAATGATCTAGTATAGAGGCATAGAACCAAACACATAGATATCCATATGCTCTACATCAGAGGGCTTGTGCATGATGGGATCATTGCTCTGCACTATTGCACATCATTTGAGCAAGTTGCAGACATCTTCACCAAGGATTTATTTGTGAATACATTCAGTGATGTGAAATAACTTCTGGGGATAGCTGATCATATGGTGAATACTTATTTAATACCATATTTCACAAAAAAAAAATCAATGTTTAAGGGAGGATTTTCCCCTTTGTGGGTTTGCCTCTTTCCTTGTTTTGTATGGACAAGCAGTATGAAAAGGGTTACTAAGTCTTGTTTCTAGGACCTATATCTATGATATATTTCTAATATTTCACATAATTCAGTATTAAGAGAGGGTGTTAGAATAATCAAAACCCATTCCCATATTTAGGATATAATATTTAATCATGTTTTGTTAAATCCCTAGCTTCTACACTAGCTAGTTGGCATCCACTTGCACCACATGGTAAAACTTGCCTAAACTACCTACAAGAGCACATTGGAAATATTTTGGATAATATTCTAACAACCCATCAGACTTCCTAGTTTAGTAAGTGCACATTTCTGCCTTATCTAGAATTAGACTGTTTTTCGACAGCTTTTAAGGCAAAAGGTAAAGATAGTCTTAAGGCAACTTCCTTGTTTTTTGTATAACTCATCCTCCATATTTTTATCTTCCAAAAGAATGATTTTATCCACTTTAATTCACCTATTAATTGATACACTTCATTCATCCCATTCGTGACCTTCTTGACATATTTACAAAGTGTTTATGCACCTAAGGGGGATTTTGACTTTTTAGTAAGCCTGCTTTTGTGCTTATTTAACTTGCATCCTTAGGCATTCAAAGCTATGATGTAATTATATATTTGGACAACCTATGACTTCATGAGGTTGTCTGATATAAAATTATTCAATAGAATTTTGTGTTATGCACCATATACAATATCCAATTTGAGTGAATCTATGCATGTTTTACAAGTAATTTTATGAGTTCAATTGATCTAAGCTTCGGATTCAATTTTCACATTTTATAGAAAATTTTCTAAAATAGAATTATGTGAAAATTAAGCCCATTTATCTCTTTGTTCCCCTTTTAAACTTTGAATAAGTGAATAACAAAAGGACTTGAAGGAAAATTTGAGCCATTTCTAAACCTAGTGATTGATTTTGCGGGATGGGTTGATAAGAGGATCGTGCTTGATTTGATAATCGAGGTAATTTTAACGTGTAGATAATTTTTTGGATGGATCCACTCAATGGATTGTGCCATCAAACTATTGGGGAAACTTTTAATATGTGAGAGATTTAATTGAGACATGTCTTGCGGTTTGGCCATATTTCAACTTGGGGATCAATCCTGTTTTGGATTAGGTCAATTTCTTGATAGGTGTAATGTACCCGTCTTCCTCATTTGACCATGGAGATGATGGGGTACTCAAATTACATAAATGAATTTAACAATCATGTCCAATTTTGTTTTTATTTGATTACATTTCATTTAACAATGGAAATAAATAATTATGGTCGCCCAAAATAGTTTATGCATTCATCTAATTTACAGAAAACACAACATGAACACAAATGCCATTCCAAGAAAATTTCATGCATAGAAACATTTATAAATAGTAATTTAAATAAAATGGAAACACAAAACTAAAACATTGCATTCATACACAAATAGAAACTTATATTTTAAGTAACTATTCTCCAACTGGATTCATGTGAAGGACGTTCCTTCTAGCCATAGGCTCTGTCAATCCAAGACTCACTTTGATAGGCCACCCATGAGCTTGGCCTATCAATCCACAAGGGACAAACTCTCCCTCAATCCCAATTTTCCTAGATGAATTCTCATGCAACCCACTAGTGCCTAAAAACCCTCCACAGTTGTCCCAATCCTCAATTCTCCTTCCCGTAAACCTGCACAATGCCAGGAACAAACTCCCTTCTCTAAGTTAATAGTCCCTTTTTTAGCCTCCAGTTCCCTTATATCTCTCTAGCATGGTATGGAGATGAAGTCTCTGAATTTTAGACCCCACGAAACTAGCTGCAGGCAAGGTTTTGCTCTCACCACTCTACCCGAGTTTATGGCATGTAGAATTCAAGTACCTCCATGGCATATTCATTCTCTGAGACGATATCTGGATATGGCTTCCAAAGGTGATGTCTAAAGAGTCAAATTCTAAATGGTGGAGAAGAACGAAACCCCCCTATAGTTGTAAAACTCACTTTTATAGGAATAAATAAGCTTGTCATGTCGCCACTCCACATAGAACTGGTTTTCCCACCTTAATCCCTTTCTTAAGTTAATGAAATAAGGGTTAATCAAAGTATGGCTCTTAATTGTACTTTAATAACTTGGTTTAATTTTCTAAGGCTTAGGGAGATAAACTAAGGCACACTCCCACTTTCCCACTTGTGGACTCATATCCCCCCATCACTTCTTTGTCCGTCTTCCCATGCATCCATTTAGATATTTTTATATTAATATCAAAATATAGATCATAACATAGTATTGGTCATTCCGACCATTTGTTTCTAATTTTTATCATTTTGCATCAATATTTATAATTTTACGTTGTGGGGTTAAACTGGAGTATTACATTCCCACCCCCCCCCTCCCCTGGATTTATGCATTGTCCTTAATGCATCATCGACACTATGTACATTTCCATACTTTTGGTCAAACCTTAAAAATAAATTGTGGGTATTCCTCTTGCATTATATCCTTGAGCTCCTTCTTCAAGACTGTAATGGGTCCATTGGAACTTTACCTGTCTGATGGCCTTGTTCCTCAATAATGAAACTTTTTGATCCAGGATACATAGTGGTTGTACTTAAATATATCCTTATGCTTCCACCTAGAGAAAATTCCCATAATTTATGTGGTTAGGATTAAACACATCTTTATTTAATAAAGACACATGAAATAAATTATGCACAATGTTACTGGGAACATTTCAATCAGTGCGGACACAATTTGTTCCCATATCCTGCATGGTGAAAATCTAGAACAAAAAGACATAGCAGTATATCCTCTCCCTAGATGACTAATCTACTTGAATGATAAGCTCTCTTTACCTTAGATCCTTAGATATGGAAGGTTGTCCTTGTTTCACCGATCCTTATATGGTTTACTATTCCTGCAAAGAACATAGAAAACAAGATAAAACATGATAACAACAAGATAAATCAATTGTCTATATTAGTGATCAAGGAAACTAGTAATAAACAATTAACATGAACATAAATCATTTATGGGAAAGGGAAACAATTTTGTATTAAAATATGGGAAAATAAAGATACAACCAAAGCCTTGATGTCAATAGCTTTTCCTTTACAAGATATTTAACACACTCATATACACTAACAACTATGCAAACTATTACTCACAAAAAATCTCTCTCTTTTCCTCCTATTCCATAATTCAATCCAACAACATAAGGATTCTCTCTTGGTCTCCCCATCATGTGGTCCACATAGCTTGCTTTTATAGGCCAAAGGAATCCCAAATAGGTTGAGATATTTTTGGAGGAAGGTAGGGAATGATCCATAGGGGTTTAGAGGTTGAGTTCCAACTTTCCCACGTAGTTAGGATCATCATTCACGAGAGATTTCACTCGAAATTTTATTGAATCTTCTCTTTTTTCCTTTTGGGGACTTCTAATGCTCCTTGTGAGAGGGCTAAGTGCACCGATGCACCTTGTGGTCAAGGGACAGGTTCCACTAGTGTCGTATGCTAGTTTTCAACAAGTGTTAGTTCTGTCTGACACCTTGTGCTAGGTAGCAAGGTGCATCAGACCACCTAGGTGTGATCAATAAGGTGCCAAAATAGGTTTTGTCTAGTCATGTCAAGTCATTGTGGGTAACCCTCCTATTGATCAAGGGTTAAATTCCCCACAGTTGTGGCACCCTAGGGTTATTAGACTCTCCTAGTGAAGTCGGCCCTAGTGAGTTATTGTCAAGTTAGGAATTAGTATAAATAGAGAGTGAGCCTCTCTATTTATCACACACTCACTCACACTTAGTTGTAGCACATACCTGAGGGAGAAGAAGTTTATGGGGCTAGAAAGAAACAGACTACTATGTTATACCCAAATCCTGTCACCACTATGTGATAAGACCCTTGACTTACATATCTTCCCTTAATCCCAGCACTTGGAGTGGAAACCCATGTTTTTTGTCCATATTACATAAAAATACTCAGCACCATGCTTTCCCCATTAACCATGAGAGGTACCTTGCTCGCACTGCCTGTATCTTGTTTGCCATAAGCGGTGCCACTGCCTATGGCCTTTGGTCCATAAGCATTTCTAACCTAAACCGCTCTGTCATAAGAGGAGAAAAGAAATACCTCGGGTAAAATGGGAAAAAGAGAAGTTTCTCGAGGCTTCTAGATCACGAGCCTCGTGTCCTCCCTTATCCCTAACATTGTGGGTCAGTTGAGCTCGAGATCCCCCATCATAGGATCTTAGAAGCCACCTCATCCACAAATATCTCAACCATTCCTATCCCTTGAGCCTTATAAATACAAGCTCATGTCCATGGTTGAGGGGGAGAACTATAGAGGTATTGTTATGTTGTTGGATTGACCACTTGGCCCAAGCCATTTGAGAGCATAGAGAACAAATTTGGAGCTTATGGGGATGAAGTGTTGGTTTCATGGAGATGCATGTTGACACTAAGGCTTAATTGGTTGTAAAATTCTCCATTCATCTTAATGCAAAGTTGATTTCCATCCTGCATTACTGTTGTTTTGATTTCACATGTACATGTTGTTAGATTCCTTAGTCACTAACATGGATAAGTAGATGATGTTCTAGTAGCTTTGATGTGTTTGTGTGTTTGATCTGGTTGCAGGTACACAGGTTCACTATCAAATCAACATTCGAGGTGTCTACGACATCCAAGGAGGGTCTTCATCCTTTGTCATTCATTCATTTGTTATGGATCTGGACCATTCAGACCAGAGGAACAACTTCTGTCCACAGAAGGTGAAATATTCCTGCTTACAAATATGGCGACTTCACTGGGGATTGAATATATATATCAGTTGATCTGATCTTCCTCATTTCTTCAACTCTTGTCAGAATCCAGGATCCATCTCCAACTCTCTCCAGTCAAATTTACTATCTGACTCAGTGAATTTTGGTTTGAAACTTCCAGATCTATCTAGATCTGAATTATTTTGACCTTTTATGCTCTTTTTTATTCTCAATCTATTAGTTTTTACCTTGATCTGATCTTCTTCTGACTTGATCTACCGTTCTCCTTTGTGTTTTGGATTTATATAGGGAACACTCTTATGTAGTTAGCGATAAGCGGTGCCACCGCCTGAACCTAGTTAGCAGCATGTGGTGCCACCGCCTAAGTCCTATTGGTGAGAAGTGGTGCTGGTCCATAACTGCTCTGTCAAGACCCCTACAGCGCAGTGATAGGTAGGCCTCATTCCAAGACCTCTTTTTTCTTAGTTTTTGCAAAAGATTTGAGTTGATTTGCTTTCAGCCCTGCACTGTCAGGCTTGTGCATTAGAATCTGATGCTTGTGGTTTGAAATTTTATGGTTAAAGAATGGTTTGATTGGAAAATTCAAAATCTAGATTAGGCTTATTGATCGTTCATTCACTTCTATGCTTGTTGGTTTTGATTGTGAAAGGACTTCTTGTTTTTGAAAAGCTTAGGGTGTTAGTAAGATCTCTTTTCATCTCTGCTATATAGACTGAAAGAAAAACATTTGATTAGCGTCTTGGTTTCATTTCTTGTTTTCATAGAGAACTTCTTTTTCCTCCTTTAAAAAAGAAATTTTTTGATTGAGATTAGGTTATCATCATTGAGCATTAGACATTGGATCTCTGATTGTCCTTACAAGCTTTCAGGCTCTTTATGTTCTTTTGTCTCTTATGCATTTAGTACTATCTCATCAAAATAAAAATATGGTAGTTTTAAGTTAGATTTATCTATGTTTTAAGAAAAATTGAAAAATAGAGTGCATATGCATGTAGTGTGCTTCTTGTTTTTGTTTTAGGAAAAGAGACTCTTCCCCTTCTTGTTGCTTTCAGAAAAGAGAAATCAGTTTGTAAAGTGCTTCTTGTCTTTGACTTTGTGTTCAAGATTGTTGTTTGGAAATATTTTTGGTTTTAAAACAAAAGAAAATACTCTCTTTCCCTCCCGTAAATAGGCATACCAAACAGTGAAGTGAAATATTTGCATATGCATATTGCATGGTTTTACTTTTTTAGTCAAAACACCATGCATTGGCACCTAACCATCCACTTTAAAATTAACGGTAGTTATAGGTTATAAATTTACATATAAATTGGAGTGATAGGTTAGAGACGTGTTCGGGCATCGTTAAGCGTAGGAGCTATCATTATTTGTCTGCATTACATCCCAAGACTCACGCGGTTCTTCCACGTACAGTCGGTATATCAAAAGGCCTTTCACATACCCCTGAGGTATATAGAAAGGTACTTCATGTACTCAATTGTATATCGGAAGGCCCCTTGTGTACGGTTATGCATTAGATAACACTACTACATATTCGAGCTCACACGTACTATGAGTATATCGGGAGACCCCACTAGGATACCTTATCCATCTGAGAAAATCCCTTTGGCTGTCTTTCTTGGAGCCATACACTGAAAATAGCATGCGGGGAGACTACTACGCACGTACCCTAGAGGCATATCACGAGTGGCACCTTCTTGACAATCCTTGTGAGAGACCTAACTATCTGAACTCCTCTTGTCATTTTAAGTGTGCTTGTTTAACCTATAGCTTGTGTAGGGAAATTTTTTGGTGTGTTTTCTAGTTTTTCAAACCCTAGGTTAGATAGGAATTGTACAAACTAGCTGAGCTAAGACAGTTCAGAAGAGTATGGGGCTTGCCACCCAATTTTATTCCTGGTTCAGGAGAAAATCCAATGGAAGCTATCGACCAAGGAACTGCTACCACCTCATTTGGCACCCGTTTAAACTCTTCTGAAGAAGTTTCTCCAGATGAAGGAGAACATAGACAATGCCACGCATCCATTCTCCGTGCACAGGAGATTGAAAGGAAAATAGATGACATGTTGGGCACACCACCATCACATTCCAAAGCTATTCCTGTGGGATACCGTTCACTTTCCAATTCTATTAGACCCATTGAACCAATTATAGATCGCACAGTAACACCACACAAACCAGACCAAAATACCAACCCCACCACCTCCTATGTCATGTCTGTTCCCAATCCTCCCAGGTATTCTGCACATGGGGCCCAACCTTCAATTCCCATTCCGTCATTACCTTCTAGTGCCAGGGGCCAACCCCTGGCATGACCTACGTTATGTGGCACCGAAATTGTACCTAGTCAAGGACAGACCTCTAATATAGAAAAATATACTGTTTATGTCCCTCCCACCCATACTAATGTGGTTACTCCCCCATCTAGTTCAGGTCAGCCCTTGGGGGTACAACCTATAACCATTCAATCTTATAGAGGCTATGGTTATCAAATACATGTAGGAAATATTAATTATCCACCTAATCCTACAGGAATTCCTTATGCCGGAATTCCATACCCTGGTAATACTTTTACGCCATGGGGGTAGCCTAACTAGTTTTACATGCCATCTATGGGGGGGATACCTATACATACTGCAGGAGGTGTCGGAGGACCGCCTCATGGAGGTCCTCCCCCTGGGGGGCCTAATGGTCCCAGAGGACTTGGCGGCTTTCCTCCTTATGGTCCTCATGGTCCTGGGTGGCCTGGTGGATTCCCCCTAATGGCCCTCGAGGGTCTAGTGGCCCTCCTCCTAGTGGTCCTGGAGGCTCTAAAGGTTTACCCCCAAGCGGTCCTAGAGGGTCTAGTGGTCTACCTCCTAGTGGTCCCAATGGTCTTGGTGGTCTCGGAGGCCTTGGTGGTCCTAACAGTTCTGATCCTAGAAATTAACCCCTTGTGGATGGATTTTCCATTAGTTCTTCATCACAACAACCTGTATATCAGTCCACTTACGGTCCTATTGGTAATTATATGCCATATCAATATTACCAGTATGTGCAACCTAACCATTAGTTAACTTTCCTAGCAACTTTGGAATTGCCTGACTTGTCCAAGTTGATTAATGACCCCATTCGACACAATCCCTCATGGCCTCCCATTCTGGTAAAGTTACTGTTGGACATCCCAAATTTTGATGGGAAGTAGGGAGATGATCCGAAAAACCATGTCATGACATTCCATCTATGGTGTTCTTCAAACTCCCTCATGGATGATTAAACCTTGGGCAACAATTAAACGAAGGGTAAAAGTAAGAATAAAAAACTTGGAAACCAACAGGAGAATCCAAGACCAACCAACAATGATAACGATAAAGGGAAAAGAAAGGCAAAATATCCATGTCTTCTATGCAGAGGTGACCATTTCACAAAAGAGTGTCCCCGTCGGGACGAAATCTCACAAATTTTGAAATGAAATCCTGTACGCGCAATACTCACGGATCCTTTTCCCTCTCAACAACAACTGATAGACCACATGTCTAATCAGGGTAACTCTAGTTCATCAGAGGAAATTCGTATGATGTCCTCGGATACCATTAATCTACAAACTCGAAGTCAGAATTATGACAAACCCACAGACAAGAAAGAAGATCATTCTTCTTTAGGGAAAGCTCCCTCTAATAGTTCTCTGAAATCCTCGTCTACTATCCCCCTATCCATCGAGAAGCCTACTCTCGACATGATTTTGCATCCACCCAAGAGTACTCTTCAGAAGGCTGTATTTAACCCTAATGCCTGACCTGCTCAATTTTATAATGTAGTTGAAGATCTCGCTCAGGAACCTTGTGCAATGTCTACCTTAGAAGTACTCCAAAGTTGTCCTATACAACCCAAAAACATGTTAATGGCATTAGGAGCTTTAGACGCGGATAATACTAATTTGATTCATTTCAATATTGAGAACTATAAGTCTAGGCTATCTCATAAACTTTCTTTTCAGATCATTACGAAAGTAGTTGGAAAGAAGGTTTTTTGAACAGTTCTAGATGAAGGAGCTTCGACCTTGGTTTTGTCTCTATCTTTTTGGAAAGCTCTTGGCTCTCCGAAGCTTGTAACATCACCTATGACTCTAAAGGCCTTTGATGGATGAGGTTTCCAGCCCATCGGTCTCATATCAGCCCTTGTAGTCGAGCTTGGGAGAAAAAACATTTCTATTCAAGTACAAGTGGTAGATGCCTCGTTAAATTACAACCTCCTTCTAGGAATAAATTGGTTCTATTCCATGACTGCTGTCACTTCAATAGTATTTCGAACAGTCCAATTTCTGCGTCTAGGGAGAAATGTTACCATTGACTAGCTTGATTTCTGTACATTGGATGTTACTACCTCTATGGCTAATAAGATCCCCATGTTAGGCCAGTCCCTTCCTCCTTACCAGTTGATTGGGATAGGCATGTTGAAGGATTTATCCCTTATGGGGATTTTTCCATCCACTCCTCCTAACACAGATGCCACGACAGTCCATATGATTGCCTCATTTGATTGTGAACCTAAGGGAAAACACGTTGTTGAGTCCACCTCGTTGAGTTCACACGAAGCAATGTATGACACCATTCAAACCCTTTCCAATGATCATATTGATGACCTTCATCTAGTGGCTTTGGATCCTTACCATTTACCTTACTGGTTAGAACCATCTCTTCCTATTCTATATTATCTCTCGGATACTTTTCCTTCCGATGAGTCTATTATGGAGATCATGAATACAGATGAGTCCATTTGGGAGGATCACCATCATAGATCCATGTTCCTCCCCAACACTAGTTTGGCTAACCATGATTATGCATCCCTGTTTCCTATTGATATTGTCAATGTACCCCAAAGTCCCATATTGTTGCAAGACACCGATTCTAAAGGAAACCTTTGCAACATTACTCAGATGAATCCGATTGACATATCAACCAAGCCTGGTTCCATTGAGCATGTTCATGTTGGGAAGAACTGTTTGGCAGATGAATTTGAAGCATATAAGGCACTTTTCAAATAATTCTGTGATATTTTTTCCTGGTCCTATGAAGAAATGTCGGGGATTGACCCATCCATTGTGGTCCACAAGATCAAAACCTATCCCACGGCTAAACCTGTTAAGCAAAAAATAAGAAAGTCAATCCACGGAAGGCTACAACTATTAAAGCTGAAATAGAGAAACTTCTCAAAGCTGGGTTTATTTATCATGTACCCCTGACGGAATGGGTATCGAACGTTGTCCCTATCAATAAAAAGCATGGCACCATTAGAGTCTGTTTCGACTCTAGGGATTTGAATAAAGCTTATCCTAAGGACAACTTTCCTACTTCGCACATCGATCAGATTATCGACAACTGTATTGGAAGCGTCATCTTCTCATTTATGGATGGCTTCTTTGGCTATAATCAGATTGAGATATTACCCACCGATCAGCACAAGATGACATTCATTTTCCCATGGGAAACCTTTGTATATAAGAAGTTACCTTTTGGCTTGAAAAATGCTGGAGCCACATTCCAGCGTGTGATGTCTTATGCGTTTCACGATATTAAACATATTGTTGAACCGTACCTTGATGACCTCCCTGCTCATTCACAGCAACGGGAGGACCACCCTGGTCATCTTAGAGACATTTTCCTGAGATGTCGTCATTATAATATACGGTTGAATCCACATAAATTTGTTTTTTGCATTGAGACGAGACATTTGCTAGGTTTTGTGGTCTCCAAAGATGGCATCCAGATAGACCCTTTGAAAATTTCCACCATTTTCGCTATACCAGCCCCAACTAATCTCCTTGAACTCCAAATTTTGCAAGGGAAGGAAAAATTTCTTCGCTATTTCGTGTGTAATTTCACAGCGAAAATGCACGGTTATATGCGTCTCCTCAAGAAGGACACCTTGTTCTTTTTGGATGACCAAGCCCAACATGCCTTTGATAATCTCAAACATTCTCTAACTCATTCACCCATGATACACCCCCCTGATTATTCAAAGGACTTTCTCTTGTATCTTGCTTCCTCCACTACTACCATCGCTATGGTTTTGGTGCAAGAAAATCCCAATGGTAAGGAGCACATGATTTACTATGCTAGTAAGAATCTTATGCATTCAGAAACTCGATATTCACACATGGAGAAGTTAGCATTGGCCATGGTCATTGCTGTACAAAAATTTCATCACTATATTTTACTCCGCACAAC
Organism: Pseudotsuga menziesii; assembly: GCA_001517045.1. NCBI lineage: Eukaryota > Viridiplantae > Streptophyta > Pinopsida > Pinales > Pinaceae > Pseudotsuga > Pseudotsuga menziesii. The sequence continues at coordinate 90,762 of LPNX010802750.1, read as the reverse complement.
CACTATGTTGGCAAACCAGAACCCTATGTATTACATCCTGACTCGTCAGGTGCTCGAGGGAAAATACTCCCAATGGATAGTCATACTACAGGAGTTTGATCTGGAATTTGCCAAAGCCACATCCAAGAAATCCCTAGTCTTTTCCGAGCTCATATGTGATCTTCCTTGTGCTTCGATGGAATCTGAGCCCAATGATTCATTTTCGGATGAATTCCTATTCTTGATTAGCACTACCGATCCATGGTATGCAGATTTTCTTATTTATCTCGAAGCACAATGATTTTAGCCGCATTTATCCTATGACGATCGTCGTCATATTCGTCACCACGTGAAATACTACCTCATTCTGAATGATACCTTGTATAGATGTGGGATTGATTCTATTCTTTGGCGATGCCTCACCCATGAAGAGGCTGAACATGTGTTGAATGATTGCCACTCTAGAGCATGTGGCAATCATTTATCTGGGATGGCTACAGCCTAGAAAATCCTTCACGCTGGCTATTTATGGCCTTCATTCTCACAAATACTATCATGAGGCTATTAAGAAATGCCCACCTTGTCAACATTTTTATCCTAAAAAGCGCACTCATCCTGCTCCGCTACACCCCATCATTGCCATTGGCCCATTTTCCAAATGGGGGATTGACTTTATGCATTCTAAGCCTACCTCAGCTGGGGGGCATGGTTACGTCATCGTAGCCGTTGAATATTTTACAAAATGGGATGAGGCCATGCCTACATATGCAGAAGATGGTAATAGTGCTGCTCTCTTCCTGTTCAATCATATCATAGCTAGATTTGGAGTCCCACAGTCCATTGTTACTGATCACATATCACAGTTTTGTGATAAAATGATGGAGGAACTGAGTGCCAAGCTAGGTTTTCGCCATGAAAACTCTATGCCATATTATCCACAAGCTAATGGTCAGGTAGAGGCCATTAACAAAATTTTTAAAACTATGGTTCATCAGATGGTTGGAGATCATAAATCCAACTGGCACTACATTATTTTCTCTGCTCTTTGGGCTTATAGGAATTTGGTGAAAAGAGCTATTGGTTTGACGCCTTTCCAGCTTGTTTATGGAGTCAAATTTGTCTTACCGATTCAATGTCAGATTCCATCTTTACAACTTGCCGTCGAACTTATCCCAGACACTTCCACAAAGGAAGAAAGATTTTTGTACTTGAATAACCTTGACGAGACTCAAAGAGATGCTGCCTTGGCTAATGAGGCACATAAGAAACGCGTCAAGGCACAGTATGATAAATCAGTCCAACCTCGTGCCTTTAACGAGGGTGACCTAATTTTGACTTACGACCAGAGATACGACAAACTAGGGAAGCGTAAGTTCGAGTCCATGTGGTACGGTCCTTTTGTCATTTCTAAAGTTTTAGAGAAAGGGGCCTACGAGCTCATTGACTACGATGAAATCCCTTTAGGGAAACCTCGCAATGGTTTGTACCTGAAGAGGTATTATGCCTAGGTCATTCTTGGATAGTATCTTGTATATATGTATATTGCTTGACTTTCAGTGTGCTTTTAGTATTTTCAATATGGTTTTGAGTTTAGTGTCGGCATCTGTTTATACCATGTTTTGGTCATGTAGAGCAGATGGATTTCTACGGCTTCACTGGTGGTGCTTGTCGCCACACCTTGAATTCTCACCTCAGCTGCTTGGGTCCTCTATTCCCCAACTGAAGATTTGGTCAGTTCAGGAGTGGTTTTTTTTGGTCCTACTACCAATAACATCGTCGAGTATCAAGTAGTCATCGGTCTTCTGACTGAAGCTGCCTCCCAAGATGTTCACAATCTGGTAGTATTGATGGACTCACAACTCGTGGTTTGTCATCTAAACCATGTTTATACCATTAGAAATCCTGTGCTTCTCCACCTTTTTCAGAGGGTACGCTTGTTAGAAAGATCATTTGAAACCATCACTTATAGGCATATCCCTAAGGAACATAATGTAGTTGCTGACTCATTAGCTAATTACATCCTAGATTGGCATATTTCCCATTCATGACATTAAATCATATATGGTTCATTGTAAATAAACAATTAAAGACACATAAAACTCATGTAAAATACACTTACCATTTGAGAAATATAAACACTAGGTAAAAGTCTGTATATATATATATTCATGAACAAGTTTACAAAAAATAGGTCCCGAGACCTCATCTGAAGCACGTAGGATTTCAGGAAAAAATCACCATACAAAATCCTGAAGCTATCAGCTTTCAGTAGATATCTCATGCACACAATGTCTAATGATGCTCGTGGTAGCACATTACTTCCAGGTCTACTCTACGTAGCAACCTACTAAATCGACCCAGTACTCCCACTGTAGGTCTCTGATATCTCAGATGGAGGTCATCAATGGCAGCATCAGGGATGTCTAAGGTCAACCTCTCCAATTTTTCCTCTAACTCCCCAGGGATATCATCTCCCTGCAGTACAAAGTGGGCTCCAGCTCATCTATCCAATGGGGAAGCTCCCCTAGGTCGTGCTGCTCCAACGTCTGCATGAAAATATCTAGGTCTCATTACTTAACATAAAAATATAAAACATCAAAAAACATAAAAGCGTTGTATCCATTTTAGGGTTTCTTGCTTCTTACCGATGTCACCCCACTATCCACTAGGTGGGAGCAGTAGGTCAGGGTCTCTGCTAAAGTCTGTACCTGCATAAGCATAATCCTCCACCATGAGGATCTGATCTCAGAGCCATCTAAAGAACGGGTCACCGAAATTCACCTTCCCCCTGCCCGCTCCAGTACGGTCCATAATCCGGACCCACCTCTGCATACGGGGGTCCTGCGCTCTCAGCTCTATGAAGACCACTTGAGGTCTCATCTGTGGTACCCGCTTGAAGAAGCAGTAGGCTAGAATGGAGCCAAATCCAAACTGCTTCAGTTCTCCTTACCGACACTTAGTCAGCTGATCTTTGAATATCGAAAGCAGGGCTTCCACCCAGTTGAATATTGTAGGTGATGTGGCCTCTATGGCATATAACATGTGTGCCCTAGAATCCTGGTGCACACCCCAATTTTTGGCCACTCTCTGCATAGTAAATAAGACAGTCCGTAGGGCCCCGTCCATCACTGCCCTGATGGGGATTTTATTCCCCGATGTCGTCATCCCTAGGATACAGTGACGGTTTATCAACTCTTGTGTGGTAATATCCCCTCCTCAGGAACTTGTTAGTGAGATAGGGGTACCCCATATCAAGAGTCCAGTCAAGAAGTAGATGTACTCTACCTCTACTATCATAATATGAGCCCCAACCTCAAAGTGTTGCTACTCTAGATTCCACATCTGAAGTATGTGCTCTAGCAACCACTCATGTGATACCATGCTAGGGGTCTAAAATAATTTCAGGAGCCCACAGTCTCGTAATGCAGCTATACAATTCACATTTCTTTCAGCGAAAGCGTCATCATTTTCATGTTGTCTTTCTTTCCATATCAGCATGATTGATCAGCAAAAACCTGCCAAAAACAATCATAACACATATTAAAATCATCCTTAATAATTTAAATCCAAAGAAATGATTTATTTTTACTTGTGTTATCATTTTTAAATCTTCACGCCGGAACCGCCTGTGCACCGTTGAAGACAGGCAGTGGCACCGCCTGTGAGCCTTGTTTTAGACACGGTTCTAGTGAGGTACCGTGTATCCCACAAGGGATAAGTGTGGTGCCCATTTCCATGGTTTTAAGGCTTGCCATACAAGCCCAAAACCCCATCAAAACTCAAAATAAAAACTATGAAAAATAAGAGTAGGGTTTTAACTGTTACCTGGAACTAACGGCGCTCGAATCCGATGGTGGAAACTCCCGATATCAACAGCTGAAGATTTGACTAGGAAATTGCTCCAAATGCTCTCCACTATGGGTAAATAGTAAAATGATTTGATTTTTCACTATTTTTATGACTTATATACACATTTTTGGGTTTGACATGCTATATTTTTTATTTAAAATCGCTTTTTACTCGAAAGTTATCAGTCATAATCCCTCAATGTTAGTTATGAGTGCATTTAACACTTGTTTTTTGAGTCGATTTCAGGATAGAAGAACCATAGCAGTAAAGCTTTGGGATTTTCTTTCTGACTTTTTTGTACTACGATAAAACAGAAAAAGTCGATGAGTGTTTGTTACGACACTTTGGTCATGCTCTTTAAACCTAGTATCAAAGGTCCGAGTTCGTTTCTGATTGTTTCCAAGCTCATAAAAATTGGCATTGTGTAAAGAAACCCCATGGAGTCTTCTTTCAACCCTTTTCAGGCTCCTTCAAGACAAAAAGATCATCGAGTCTGTTTTTGATTCTTTCCAGGCTTGTAGAAATTAACATTGTGTAAAGAAACCTCATGGAGTCCTCTTTAAAATCTTTTTAGGCTCCCTAAATATGAAAAGACTGTCGAGCGATATTGTCTTCTTCATTCAAAGAGTCATCTTTCTGATGGTAGATTATCTCTTTTTCGGTTCGGATAAACTATTTACGAAAAAGGAACACTCCAGCCAATCATGACTGGAAGAGTTCTCTAAGGTATGATTTTATACTTTTTCGGTCCTTAGGGACTAAATCATATGAAAAAGGATTCCTTTGGAGTCTTCTTCCATAATCGTTTAGACTCTCTAAACATGAATGATACCGAGTTTTATTTCATTGGACTCGTTAAATTAAGCATTGAGAGACCCATTTTGGGAACGAACCCCTCCTCTCTCAAGTTCATAAAACATATGAGTTTGGACTTGTTTTTGGACAAGCTATACTGAGTGTTTGTTACCCTCTTTGAACTTGTAAAACTGAAAAGAGACACTCATCGATCATGTATGAGAAAATGGGAAGGGAATCATTTTTCAAATAAATGGCAGTAGTTTGTCATTACCTTTGAACATGGAACCTATATGCATATCATGTCAGTCAATTCAGTATTCAGCTGATCCCCATGATGATCCACTTTCATGAGTCATGCAACTCCTTTGAGTCTTTCAAAAGAATGCAATGTCCACTATAGCATCATGAGTTTGTCCTGTTCATTCATGCTACCAAGTCTTTTTTCGTGCCGCCCGATGTTCAAAGGAAAATTGAAGAAGTTTTTCCTCTGCAGTCAGAACAGTCTCCATGTCAGTACTTTTGAGTTAGTCCTATGGTTACTACATTCACATCATTCCAAAATTATGTTACGATTTTTGTGCCATCGATGTGGGACTCATCATGGCCCTCCTTCAACGAGACTATTCCCGTCGACATCAGCTCATCATCTGGGAAATGGTCTTAGAAACAAAAACTTAGTACCTTGAGATCTATATGCCTTAATGACATATTCTCTTGCTCTCGATATAGGCTTATATCATTGACCTTTGATCGATAGAATCGACTGGGTGTTCGACATCTGGACATCTATTCACACTCAGTAGATTGTACTAGGGTACCTTGGGAATCATTGACATCAATGGTGATCTCCCTTGCACTTGTTAACGGTTCACATCATTGGCCAGTAATCAAGTGGTTTCTACCATGTTCGACTTCAGATCTTGTAATCACATGGATATAATCGTACTTTGCAGAAGATGAGACGAATACCTTAGGTATTTGTTTAAAGCGCTCATTGCTTTTCCCCAGGTTGCGATGGAGTTTTGTATATCTAGCATGGATCCACATTTGTATGGTCGTGGCTATGCTCAAATTTGTGTCTGTATGACATAGATCTACATTATATGTCTGGTAGCTATGTTCAAGTTTGAGTCCTCTATCACATGGATCTACGATGTATTCTAGTAGCCATGCTTGTTTATTCCTCCCATGGATCTTCCTTGTATTGGTTTGCAGCCATGGATTGGTTACTTGTGTCTATGAATAAAAAATACTGATGTACTACAGATGCCTACTTGATGACATGCTTCGATCGATCTGACATTTTCACCTCAAAGTGACAACTTGTTCTCTCAAATCTCTCATTTATTGTATCGCTCTAAGACTCATGCTTTGGGGGGCATCCTGTTATACCCAAATCCTGTCACCGCCATGTGATAAGACCCTTGACTTACATATTTTCCCTTAATCCCAGCACTTGGAGTGGAAACCCATGTTGTTTGTCCATCTTACATAAAAATACTCAGCACCGCGCTTTCACCGTTAACCATGAGCACTAGCTTGCTCGCATTGCCTGTATCTTGTTTTCCATAAGTGGTGCCACTACCTATGGCCTTTGGTCCATAAGCATTTCTAACCTAAACTACTCTGTCATAAGAGGAGAGAAGTGATACCCTGGGTTAAATGGGAAAAAGAGAAGTTTCTCAAGGCTTCTAGATCATAAGCCTCGTGTCCTCCATTATCCCTAACATTGTGGGTCAATTGAGCTCGAGATCCCCCATCATAGGCTCTTAGAATCCACCTCATCCACAAATCTCTCAACCATTCCTATCCATTGAGCCTTATAAATAAAATCTCATGTCCATGGTTGAGGGGGAGAACTATAGAGGTATTGTTATGCTATTGGATTGACCACTTGTGTTACGGAGAGAAATTCCTATGGATTAGGGTACCACAATAGACAGTCTAACTCCAGAAACCAATCCTTTCCAATATGTAAGAGAAATCAAATATCTAACATTAAAGGATCAAACCTCGTACCTTATTCTGGATGGTTGAAGTAGATCCCCTTTGAGCTTTACAACTTCAGCTTGAATTGATGAATCACTTCCTCAACAATAAGTAAACAAGACAAGCATACTATATATTGGTATTAGATCTACTCTAGCATATATAATCAACAACTTATAAGCATTTGAAATCATCCATGGATAAAATATTCATTCAAACATACATTATTGGACAGGAAAAGATATTTCTATTAATATAAAATTATAGATTACAATGAATACAACCTCTGTCGGCACGTCTGCGAATCGGAGAAACTGAATCCCCCACTTGGGTCTCCACCACCTCAATCCTCCATCTCTCGATAGCAAGCTCACAAGCAAAATGCAAGCTTGGGAAGAACACCAAAGTGCTCCAAGGGACAAAGGGATGCAGACTCAAGAACAAGTTCTGGCAACAATGGACTATAGTTTCTTTTCTCTCAATTCTCTTATGCCTTTAATGTATCCAAAGAGTTCCTTATATAGCTTTTCAACGGGGTAATGAAAGGTCGAATCCGAGCGATCTCAAGGCATATGGAAGGCCAGGAGACAAGTGAGTCGGATCCATGTCAAGGAAAACTCCAAAAGGATTTGGATTTTGTACACATCTCGATATATATGGTTTTAGGGGTCAAACTAGCATATATATGTGATAAGGGGTTTAAAAGTTGCGTATAGCAATTTTCACATGTTTATAGGGATGGTATAGGAAACATCAAAGGACAAAAAATGGTCCAAGGGGTCTAAGGAGTCTACAGAGGGACAAGGGAAGGCCATACAAGTGTGATTCACCTGGTGTGGTAAAATCAGCTATAACAGATGCCCCCTAATGTGTGAGGTCAGAGGGGTCATACGATGGCCGAAATAAATTATGCATCCATCCCAAAAGTGGAGTGATGAAGAATCCCAAATGGAATACCAGCCACCCAATCAGCATAGTACAATGGTACAACTCTGCACATAACTGCAAATACATATAGTAGTCCCAGATACATAAGAGTACAATGGCCATGAATAGGGATGATACAAAATATCACATAAGTGGTCATCACCACATACAATATACATAGATCAAAATCTCCATGATGAAGATATACAAAGGATCATGATATCCATAATGGCTGAAGATATACAATGGATCAAGATCTCCATAATAGCTGGAAATCTCATGAACATTGGCATGATCAAGGAGGTAGTATATAAGAGATGCCACCAATTTGGAAGGTCTTCTATACAAACTGCTACGAGTACAAGTCCTACTATGTGAATATAGGTGTCAAGGTTGAACATAGTAGTCCATCGTCTGATTATCGGTCATTGATGTATACCATTAACAAACATGATATCACCCACCGATAATGATAATGGGAATTAAGGTACTAGAGTGCAAACTAACAAGTGTGAATAAATGTGTTGAGGTTTAACACTTGAGAGGATCCATCAATTAGGGGACATTGATGTATTCCCAAAAACTGTCGATGGCGAGAGAACCTGCCACTGATGAGTGCAAGTCTCAAGGCACTCAAAAATGACTCTAGATTCCAATCCTAGAATAAATGATCTGGAGTTGATGGGATGAAATCCACTGGAAGGAGGGCATTAAGGCATCCCCCATCATCCAACACAAGGTACTCAGCAAAGCTGTATAATGTGGAAGGACTCGATCATAAGGTGCACGAACCAGTAACTATACCAGGAATAGCTGACATGCAAAGTCAAGATAACTGAGGAATGGCCGACTCAGGTTTCAACTTCCTTCAAACAAGATCATAATGGTGAATGGTGACTAAATAAAGGTAGCATAGACTCGATATACAAAACTGGGACATCTCTGCGACACAGGAGGCATCGACAGAGGCTCCATGGGGACTGGAAGCTTAACTAGTCGGTGGAGATAAACTCAGACAAACGAGTACAGCTCCTAAAGTCTAACTATAAACCCAACCAGCGGATGTGATATACAGTGCTTTGTTCGAAGGAGACATGACTCGACAGCTGCCAAAGATAACATCTTTCCTTGTCCGACTTTTTGGTTTTTTAAATTTTCTTTTTTGGACTTTTTCAAATATTTAAAAATCTTGAAAAAGAATAAAACTACTTTATAGTTACATACTAGGAGGAGACGAGTGTCATCATTGGGCAAACAAACTAGTTCCAAGCAGTGGAACATACCTATGCTCAATGCAAGGATACATGTGTAGGATAGTGACACTTGGGGGAAAGTCCCCTCCTGGTAAAAATAGGGAATCAAGCTGCAAAGGATATATAAAATGGCTCTATGTGGCTAGACATGAGACAAGCTCGGGCTATATGGTTGATACTCAAAGTCATGGAAGCCATCATAAGGCTCAATAAGGCAGGAAAAGCTCATGATAATGCAATTACAACTTGACATAAGGGATTTTGGGGAAAATAGGCTAGCAAAAGATCAACAGGAGTATGAGGCTCTTGCTCAAAGTCATGGTTGTACTATACAAAGGACTCTTGGACCTAAGAGAGGACTCATAGCATGGGTACCAAATGCAAAGGGGAGCTAACTAGGACACCCATGTATAGGAAAGCTCTACCATTCACATAGTACCACTTCTAACAATAGTATGAAGGTTTTGTGATACCATGGAATGGGTTCATACCTAAGGTTAAAATTAAGCAGTCATAAGGTCATGCAAAATACAAGCGGATGTGAAATCCTAACCTATATGCCAGTTTAGACATGATACCTGTGATAGGAACGAATGGGTCGAAACCTCGGAGAGAGTGATCAAAAACTGGACCCTACATGTCAACCATATTAGTCCAAAACAACCCAAAATAGTCAATAAAGAATCCAAACTATACGATATAGGGAGGAATGATCATGACAAATAAATTCAAAGGAAACAGTGCGATGGACGATGGGCCATAAAGAGGAATGTAAAGTGTAGACCCAACATTCACGTATCCACTAGCACCCCTATGAGGATGACTACTGGTGTAAAGACCGATCAAAGGGAATAAAAATCCTCCACAAATGGAGTAGAGGATGGAAAATGACCATTCCCAAATCTATGAGCACGGTAAGGGGCTATGATGCCCCCAAGTCTAACACCAGGGTCCGTACTAGGACCAAGGACGAGTGATAGGATACCAGGCATGCTAAAAATAAAAGGACCCAAACTCAAGAGAGCATAAATATACTCAAGTAACAATGATCCCAAAAGCCAACTAGCGCACAAAAAGAACACTCCTAAGAAAATCTACAGCCAAAATACAAGCAAACCAAGGGGAGGATATGTGAGTTCCCGAATGTAGCAGGTATGTCTCACCTAGGAGAGGCTCGAAGCTCCCATACAATAAAACAGAGGTACGTAACCAATTATAGTGGCCCTCAACTTCAACGCATAAAGAGACTATGCTGTCCGACCTCTACCTGGGCAGGACACCTGCAAAATAACCTCTACAAATACCCTCTCGATAACCTAGGTAAGGAAACTAAGGTCACCTCAACATAATCGATGCTCAGGTGGATAGTCGCATGTGGGACTGACCATATGGCAGGGTAGCAAAGCCCGAAACTCTCGAAAGAGCCCCCAGATATGAATACAATCCTGGAAATATCTCCTCTGCTACTCAGTTATGACTAGGGGTCATCCCAATCAATAACTGCTCACATTGCCTAGTGTTTAACTCCCATGTAAGAGGAGCATCCTGAGAAGCACTAATTATATCAAGGATTTCTCACTCTCACCTGGACAAACACATACATGTTGTTGTTTAGTGGTGTTGGATAATTTACTCACAATGAACTATTCCAAGACCCTAAAACCTAATCTTGTTGGTGTACCCTATCAAATAAAATAGTGTAATCCATTTTAATTAAGCGTTGATTTTATTTGTCTATAATTACTCAAAGGGAAATGATCGTGCAACTAATGAAGTTATGACTCAGCAGTGAAGTAAAAATGCACACCAAAACAAACAATGCTAAGTGCAATCTTTGAAAAATGAAAAATAGGGTATGCCACTACATGAGATGCATAAAAAACCATTTCTTCGATGTTAATGCAATCCTTACTATATGAAAGCCTAAACACAACTCTCATCCAAGCAATCCAATGCAAGTACCTCCTTAAATCCATATCTAAGATGCAACTAAGAGTGCAACTACATTGTATTTTCCAATAAAAGAATGAAAAATGCAATAAAATTCATCTAAAAACTCTCAGTCTCTGCAGCAAGTATAAAACGCAAGCCTAGCAAGAAACCGAGACAAAAAAAAAAGCAATGCACTAATGGCGAAACAAAAAGCATAAATGACTAAAACTACTTTCAAAGAAAAATCAATGAAAAAGGAGGTCTCTGATCTCAAAAGAAGCATCCAACAGACAACATCAGACCCAAAGAAGACCCAAACACACTCACAACCCACCCAACAACTTCCCACAACATCAAACTCACCAAAAGGGAGGATGTATGCGACTGTTTAAAGAACAACTGCATATATACGTGACTTTTGGCCAAAAATATGCATGTATTTGTAGATATTGGCCAAAAACCTGCGTGTATACGTGATTTTTGGCCAAAAACCTGCGTGTATACGCGATTTTTGGCCAAAAACCTGCGTGTATACGCAACTTTTGGCCAAAAATCTGTGTATGTACGTGACTTTTAGCCAAAAACCTGTGTATACAGAGAAGACAGTCATAAAAAGCAGGCCAAGGGTCAAGCCAATAAAGGGGAGTGTCAATGGATGAACATACTATAAAATGCAACACATAATCAAGGAGAAACAAAGAGCAATTCAAGAATATCAAGCACAATGTGCCCCCAAACCCCAAAGACAAACAAGGAACATCCCTAGCAGAATCGCCAATTCTGTTATGGAGAGAAATTCCTATGGCTTGGGGTACCACAACAGACAGCTTGAATCCATAAATAAATCCTTTCCAAAATGCAAGAGAAATCAAATATCTAACATTAAAGGATCAGGCCTCATACCTTATTCCGGATCGTTGAAGTAGATCCCCGTTGAGCTTTCCAACTTCAGCTTGAATTGATGAATCACTTCCTCAAAAACAAGTAAACAAGACAAGCATACTATATATTGGTGTTAGAGCTACTCTAGCATATATAATCAACAACGTATAAGCATTTGAAATCATCCATGGATAAAATATTCATTCAAACATACATTATTGGACAAAAAAAGATATTTCTATTAATATAAAATCAAAGATTACAATGAATACAACCTCTGTGGGCACGTCTACGAATCGGAGAAACTGAATCCCCCACTTGGGCCTCCACCACCTCAATGCTCCATCTCTCTATAGCAAGCTCACAAGCAAAAGGCAAGCTTGGGAAGAACACCAAAGTGCTCCAAGGGACAAAGGGATGCAGACTCAAGCACAAGTTCTGGCAACAATGGACTATAGTTTCCTTGCTCTCAATTCTCTTATGCCTTCAATGTATCCAAAGAGTTCCTTATATATCTTTTCAATGGGGTAATGAAAGGTCGAATCCGAGGGATCTCAAGGAATATGGAAGGCCAGGAGACAGGTGAGTCACATCCACGTCAAGGAAAACTCCAAAAGGATTTGGATTTTGCACACATCTCGATATATGCGGTTTTTGGGGTCAAACCCACGTATATACATGATAAGGGGTTTAAAAGTCACGTATAGCAATTTTCACATGTTTATAGGGATGGTCTAGGAAACATCAAAGGACAAAAAATGGTCCAAGGGATCTAAGGAGTCTGCAGAGGGACATGGGAAGGCCATATAAGTGTGATTCACCTGGTGTGATAAAATCAGCTATAACAACTTGGCCCAAGCCATTTGAAAGCATAGAGAGCAAAGTTGGAGCTTATGGGGATGAAGTGTTGGTTTCATGGAGATGCATATCCACACTAAGGCTTAATTGGTTGTAAACTTCTCCATTCATCTTAATGCAAAGCTGATTTCCATCCCACATTACTGTTGTTTTGATTTCACATGTACATGTTGTTGGATTCCTTAGTCACTAGCATGGATAAGTAGATGATGTTCTGGTAGCTTTGATGTGTTTGCGTGTTTGATCTAGTTGCAGGTACACATGTTCACTATCGAAGCAGCATTCCAGGTGTCTATGACATCCAGGGACGGTCTTCATCCTTTGTCGTTCACTCATTTGTTCTGGATCTGAACCATTTAGACCAGAGGAACAACTTCTATCTGTAGAAGGTGAAATATTCCTGCTTACAACTGCTGTCGGGAGATCATCTTACTGTTTTGGGGTTTTAATTTTGGTGTTGATTCTATCTCTGAGGAAGTTACGGGTTTTTCTCCATTTATGGTTTCCCCGAGGAAAAGCATTGTGTTCATTGTCTCTTATGTTTGATTGTTGTGCTTGTTATGCTCTCAGTTAAAGATCCTAATATAATGCTAGCTTGAATGATAAAAATCTAACATGGTATTAGAGCTAACCTGAGAAGAAGACACTATGCAGCTACGGAAACTAGGGCTTCCTACGTTTTGAATCTCTCTCCATGGATTTTCAGAAAAAGAAGGTTGGGATGACTCTCCTCTCTAAGGCGCATCTTTCTATCGAAGCAGAATTTGATTATGAGCATTTTTAGTTTTTGACCAGACACTACTGCTAAAAATTAGGGCTTTCCACAGAAGTGAAATTTTTGAGTGAGCCTAGGCCTGGATTAATCTCCTCCTCAAAATCAAAGTTTAGAGATCAAGATCAAAGTTTTTGGTTAGACAGCACTCTGGGAAAGTCAAACCCTAATTTGCTCCTGAACCAACACTGCAAAAATTCAATTCCAAATACAGATCCTACATCTTGACCTGGTAAGATCTAAATATTTTGTATTTCCATTTGAGGTTCTCAGTTAAAATGTCACATCATACGAATCTTGATGAAAATCTTGAGGGAGCTAATAACTTTCGAGCCTGGAAGTATAAGATCTCCCTGATCCTGGAAGAAAATGAGTTGGAATCCTACATCAATGAGGATGTTCCAGTTCTAGAGGAAGATGAGGCTAAGGCCTTACATAAGAAGAAATTGGTCATGGATAAGAGGATTATTGTTGATTCAATCAAGGATCACCTCATACCACAAGTGTCCTCACTCAAGACACCTAAAGCTATGTTTGATTCCCTGACCAAACTATTTGAAGGGAAGAACATAAACTGGAAGATGAATTTGAGGAACCAGTTGAAGAATGTAAAGATCCAGAATGAGGAAATCATACAGTCATACTTTACAAGGGTGTCCCAGATCAAAGAACAACTTGAAGTAGTGGATAAAGAAGTGGAGAATGTAGTAATTGTGATGACAACCATGAATGGTCTCCCTAGATCATGGGATTCTTTCATCTAAGGAATCTGTGCTAGAAAGAAGCTAATCAAGTTCAATAGACTATGGGAAGAATGCTCACAAGAAGAATCTCGAGTAGTAGCTTGAGAAAAAAATAGTGGAAATGAATATCAAGCTCTCACAGTACACTCCAAGAAAGGTAGAAGGGAAAATCATCATCACCAAGGTAAGAATTCTCATCAGAAAGATAATTTTTGTAAAAACAAACAAGGATCTATCCAAACTCAGATGCTATACATGTGATGAAAGAGGACACTTTGCTAAAAATTGTCCCATGAATAAGAATGGATCTAAGAAGAAGAAGAACTCCAAAAGAAGACATCATTCTCACACTGCTGAGGATGATGATCCTCCCAGAAGGAGAGTAAAACAAGAAAGTGAAGACTCTTCAAGTGATGAAGAATATGTTCTGATCTCTGCTCTTACAGGAACTGTCACACATGGAAGAAAATATTGGCTTATTGATAGTGGGGATTCCAAACCCATGACAAGATTCAAGGAATCCTTTGAGAAACTATCCGAACATAATTCACCCCACAAGGTGAAACTTGGGGATGACTACCAATATCCCATAAAAGGTAGTGGTGAATCCTCCTATAAGCTAGACTCTGGAAAGTCTATGAAAATGAAGGATGTCTTGTTTGTACCAAGACTAAATAAGAATATTCTCTCCATATCGGCACTAGATGCAAAAGGCATGAGGGTTGCATTTGTAGATGGCCAAGTCCTCATGTGGCCAAGAGAAAAGACTATTAACGATGCAATAGTAATTGGAGAACAAGAAGGAGGATTATACAAATTGAAGGGCCAACCAAAACAATATTTGGTTCATGACTCAGTAGAGACAATTGAACTTTGGCATAGAAGGTTTGCACATGTACACTATAGAGCACTACCCCTTGCAAGCAAAGCTATTGAAGGACTTCCGGAAATGCAGTCAAAACATGAAGGAGTCTGCAAAGGATGTGCGAAAGGAAAGAACACAAAGAAGGCATTTCCAAGTAGAGAAAGCAAATAAAAAGGAATCTTGGAAGTCATTCACTCTGATGTATGCGGTCCAATGTCATCTAGTTCTTTAAGCGGGTATGTATACTATGTTTCTTTTATTGATGATTTTTCTAGGAAGACATGGATATACTTTATGAAGAACAAAGATGAAGTATTCAGCAAATTCAACGAATTCAAATCCTTGATCGAGAACCACACTGAAAAGAATATCAAGACCTTTTGATCAGATAATGGTGGAGAATTCACATCAAATGAATTCAAAGAGTTATGCAAAGATTCAAAGATTAAGAGGGATTTATCCACTCCATATAATCCCCAACAGAATGGAGTTGTAGAAAGGAAGAATAGAACAATCATGGAAGCTGCAAGAGCAATGCTTCATGTTCAAGATATCCCCATGCATCTATGGGCAGAAGCTGCCAGAACAGTGGTGTATGTACAGAACTGTACTCCACATAGAGTACTCAAGAACAAGACACCTAAAGAAGTATTTTTCAGCAAGAAACCAAAACTCATCCATCTCAGAATATTCGGTTGTCTAGTGTACATACACATTCTGAAAGGAAAGAGGACAAATTTAGATCCTTCAGGAAAGAAGGGTATATTTGTAGGATACTCTGAAAGCTCGAAGGCTTATAGAATATAATTCCCAGGATTCAAGAAGATCGACACCAACAAGGACGTAACATTTGATGAAGACTCAGCTTACAACAAATCCAGAAAGAGACCTGCTGAAGATCCTGAAGAAACAGAAGAACCCAGAATTCATGACACAACAATGAATGAAGAAATTCAAGAAGAAGATAGAGAATTAGAAGAACCTCAAGAACATGTAGATCCACCTCAGGAGAATAATACTCACAAGAGGAAACCTTCTTGGGTATGAGAAGATATCCAAGGTGTAGAAATATATGGGGCTCCTGAAGAGAATCATAGAGAAAGAAAGAGGACCAGGTCCTGCTCTGGGTATGTAGCTTTATTATGTGACTTCATTGATAAAGAACCTTCCAACTATGAAGAAGCAACAGAAAGTAAAGAATGGAAGGATGCTATGATCAAAGAGTATCAATCGATCACGAAAAATGATGTTTGGGATGTTGTCCCAAGACCAGAAGGGAATTCTGTTGTAACTGCCAAATGGATCTACAAGATCAAACATGATGTAGATGGCAGCATAGAGAAATATAAAGCAAGATTCATGGCTCGTGGCTTCTCACAGAAAGAAGGAATAGATTATTAAGAAACTTTTGCACCTGTAGCCAGATACACTTCTATCAGATCAGTACTTGCTCTGGCTGTAGTGATGAAATGGAAGATACACCAAATGGATGTCAAGACTTCTTTCTTGAATGGTGTAGTGGAAGAGGAAGTGTATGTAGAGTAGCCACTCGGTTTTGAGACACATGATAGGGAGTCTCATGTGTGTATATTGAAGAAAGCCCTGTACGGTTTGAAACAGGTACCCAGGACATGGTACAGCATAATTGATGGCTTTCTATCTAGTTTAGGCTTTACCAAAAGTAAAGCATATTTCAAACTTTACTACAAGGTTGAACATGGTAACCTAGTGATACTCCTACTGTACGTAGATGCTCTATTTGTAACAGGTATGGATGGGTTGATTGCTGATACGAAGAGGAATCTTGTTGCTGAGTTCGAAATGAAGGACTTGGGTATGATGCACTATTTTCTAGGCATGGAGGTGTGGCAGAATGCGAATGGAATATTCCTCAGACAAGGGAAGTATGTAGTAGAGATCCTGGAGAGGTTTGGGATGATGGATTGCAAGGTCATGACCACACCTATGGCATCGAACCTGAAGCTATTGAGTGATGCTTCATCAGAAGTGCTTGATGCTACGATGCATCATTAGATGATTGAGTCCTTGATGTACCTGATGAACATGAGACCAGATATTTTCTTTGTTGTGAAAATCTTGAGCCAGTTCCTAACAGATCCAAGACATGTTCACTTGATTGCTGCAAATCATATTCTGAGGTACCTAAGGGGTACAGTTGATTATGGGATCAAGTATGAGGCAAATCAGAAGATTAACGTGGAAGGTTATGTTGATTCAGATTGGGTAGGTAGTGCCATCGATAGGAAGAGCACTTCAGGGTGTTGCTTCAGTATGGGATCAGGTGTGATCTCTTAGTTTACCAGGAAGCAATACTGTGTGGCACTGAGTACAGGTGAAGCAGAGTATGTCACAGTTTGTTTAGCTAGTTGTGAGGTAGTATGGCTGAGAAAGCTACTGTCTGATTTATTTGATCTCTAGTTAGATGCCACTTGTATATATTGTGACAACTAGAGCTGTGTGAAGTTGTCAAAGAACCCGGTGTTCCATGACAAGTCGAAGCATATCGAGATCAAGTATCACTATATCAGGGATATGGTGCAGAGAGGAGTAGTGAAGCTCCAGTATGTTGCGACGAGCGAATAGATAGCTGATGTGTTGACAAAGCCATTGGCCAAAGTGAACTTTGTTTACTTTAGGGAGAAGCTTGGTGTTCTCCAGATCAAGGTTCCCTCTAAAGGGAAGTGATGAGTCCAAGAGCCATTCTGACATGGTGAGAGGATCAGTTCCTTCCATGGTCAGATGTAAGGACTGAGCCATTTTGTCATGGTGAAAGGATTGGTTCCTTCCATATTAGATATGAGTGCTGAGCCATTCTAATGTGACTATAGGATTGGTTCCTACATGATCACTGATATAAGTACTGAATGCCATTCTTGGAATGGAGGCACCTGGTCAGTTACCAGGAATACTGAGTCTGGGACTAAGGGCCATTCTGATGTGACTATGGGATTGGTTCCTACATGATCAGATATAAGTGCAGCGCCATTCTGATTTGACTGTGGAATTGGTTCCTACATGATCAGATGTAAGTGCAAAGCCCTTTTGACATGTAGGTTGGATTGGTTCCTCACGTGGTCGAATGTAAGTGTAGAGCCTTTCTAACATAAATGACTGGATTTGTTCCTCTGATGGTCAGATGTGACTATTGGGCCTTTCTGACATAAATTACTGGATTGGTTCCTCTCATGGTTAGATGTGAGTGTTGGGCATGCCTTCTGACATGGTGTTGGATGTGTTCCTCTCATGATCAGATGTAAGTGTTGGGTGGGCCATTCTGACTTAGGGTTAGATATAAGTGCTGAAGAAGACCTACATGGAGACTAGGCCTACAACCAGCATGAAAAAGGGCTGGCTTTGTAGAACTTCCTATGACGAGAAGAATCAAGAGATAGCACCTATGATGATGATCTAGCAGAGATGTTCCATAACCAAAGATGATCCAGATCGAGTGATGATCCAATCCCAGTGATGAAGATGACTTGAAAAAGAAGACGACTTGAAGATGAATATGACGAGAACTTGATGATGATTCAGATGATACAGAGAAGAAGACTTGTGCTAATAAATTGTGTCGAGAGAATACCTTCCTAGTTAAGAGGGAGTGTTGATGTAATTGTAACTCTAAAATGTATTCACTTGTATATCTTATGTATTGTACCCTGATGTTTATTTCAGGAAGTGTTTGTAATGTAATTGAGTCATGTCATGCCCCGATGTTCCGATCGGGAGTTTGTATAATGTGAACAAGTCATGTCAATTCATTGTGGGCAGCCCTCCTATTGATCAAGGGTTAAAGTCCCCGAAGTTGTGGGGCCCTAGGGTTATTAGACTCTCCTAGTGAATTCGGCCCTATTGAGTTATCGTCAAGTTAGGAAATAGTATAAATAGAGAGTGAGCCTCTCTATTTATCACACATTCACTCACACTCAGTTGTAGCGCATAGCTGAGGGAGAAGAAGTTGTTGGGGCTAGAAAGAAAGATACTATTGCTATTGGGAGACCATCTTACTGTTTTGGGGTTTTACTTTTGTTGCTAATTCTATCTCTGAGGAAGTTGCGATGTTTTCTCCATTTATGGTTTCCCCGAGGAAAAACATTGTGTTCATTGTCTCTTGTGTTTGATTGTTGTGCTTGTTATTCTCTCAGTTAAAGATCCTAATATAATGCTAGCTTGAATGATAAAAATCTAACAGAATAAGTGAATATTCCAAATGACCCATTCTGTGGTCATTTTTGTTTGTAATGAGGTCATGGTACCCTAGGAGAAGCCTAGGCACCCCCACACCTTGTGTTGAGGTTCTTTGTGGCTACTAAAGCACACCCTCACTTGTAGTGACTTTGATTACCTTAATAAACCCTAAAAATATTCCCTTTGGTCCCTAATCCTACAAGCTACCCTATAATGTATTTCTTGCCCCTAAAACACTAATAATACCCTAATGTTGCATTGATTCCTATTGCACCTTTACATTAACACTTGAAACCCTTATTTGATGACCCTTGAAACCTACAAGGTCCTTGATACCATTGATATGATGAATATATGATGGAGACCCCCTCCTCATTGATGCTAAATATGTGGATGTGAAGACCATTGAATCCATCATGCCTTTGATGATGTCCATTGAATCCTTTGACCTTGGAACTTATGCATAAGGTAACATGGTATTTGGCACCTTTCTGTGTGGAATCTTTGAAGTCCTAAACAAATTGAAGAATTTAAGGGTATTATACCAATAATTTGAAAATAAACCCATCATAGGGAGATATTACTCGTCAATCCATTTCCATTGATATGTGGAGAATATTCTAACTCCTTATTGTTGAAGAGATATAAATTTTTGAAGTTGGTGTACCCCACCATTTTGGGTGACTTGACCAAACAAAAGTGAATTTAATTATTTGTAATTTTGAATTACATGTCGACCCAGTTTGAGGTACTAACTTTCCGCAAAAAACTATATAAAAGAATATCAAACATTTCATTTGTTCATCAATCAAGTCTCTTTTTGGTATTTTTCAACTCTTGGAGAAAAGTGTGAAACTTTGTGGAGGAGAAATTTTTGGGCATTTTCACTAAAATTGACATAACTTTCTCATACGGAATCAGAATTACAAAATTATTGCCTCATTCAAAAGCTTGTTACGAGGGATATATGGTGACATGATCTAGAGTTTATTTTGATTTTTATTGTTTCTTCATATTTTGATACTTGAAAATTCATGGTTCATGCTTTTGGGTTTCTGTTATGATGGCACATGTCTCTCATGGATAGAGTTCATCTTTGATCTTAGTATGTGAGCCTCTATATTGTTATATATATTTGAATTCATTATGGAGGCTATGATGATGATGTTGCATACCTTTATTATATGATATGATACACTTTATGATGATAATGCATGTGATAATGATGTACACTCTATGATGTTGATGCACTCCTATAAAATATGATGTACAAGCATGTCATAGTGTGATGATTCTCTCATATGCACTATGGTGTATATTTGATGTTGATGATGCATACACAATGCACACTGAGATGATGATGATGTATATTTTATTATGAGGATGCATACTCTATGATGATGATGCATACCTATGATGACAATGCATGACGATGGATGCCTTATGTTCAGTG
Organism: Pseudotsuga menziesii; assembly: GCA_001517045.1. Lineage (NCBI taxonomy): Eukaryota > Viridiplantae > Streptophyta > Pinopsida > Pinales > Pinaceae > Pseudotsuga > Pseudotsuga menziesii. The sequence goes on along the minus strand of LPNX010802750.1, from coordinate 70,253 downwards.
AAAGCATAACAGAATTAATTGTTTAGTAATTGTGTATGATGAAGTATACAATGATGTACATGAGCAGTGTATGGAAGTGAAATGAATTATCAGTATAAAGTCATACTTGGTAGTGATCAGAGAGAAGATATGATCATCAGCAGGTTCAGTGATTGGTTTTTGACAGGTCCACAGATTCAATCCTCTTTCTCTTTAGTGTGGTAGGGTGGTGCTAGGGCTCACCATCTTGTGAGTTAAGTTGTTGTAGCAACTTGTCAGCTGTAGCTAAAGAATCCTAAGAAGTTGTAGCCCCTTCTAGTTGTAGCTTGTAAAGTTGTATTAATTGTTTTTACCGCAGTTGTTGCTGGGTCAAATTTATTTTTAAAATGTTTTTCATGGTTTTACCCCCAAGAATTGGGTTTCCACATCAAAAATATTGTGTAATGTGCATATTATTTTTTGTCTACATTGATCATATGCTATGATTGGTGATTGGAAACTTTCTCTTGATTAAAATTTTATGATTGTGCAAATACTTATTCACTCCCCTATCAATATTTCAACAATTTAATTGGTATGAGAGCGGGTTCCTTCAAAAAAATTTAACCGCTGGAAGGAAGTCATCAGAAAGTTTGCTAAACACAACAAAACTAGAACATCCTTGTTTGATGGGTGCAAGTATGAATTCTAGAGCATAAGGATGAGATCCTTCATAGAATCTAAAGGAATATAAATATGGAAAAGTATCGAGAATGGGTACAATGTACCAAATATTGTACCAACATATGCAGATGAGTTTACTAAATACAACAACATCTCAAAGGACAAAAATCACCTTCTAGGTGCTACAGATGAATTTGTCTTCAACAAAGTGATGAAGTGCCCCTCTACAAAGGAAATGTGGGACAAAATCCAAACCACATATGAAAGAGATATAACATTCAAGGAATCCAAACTTCAAACACACAAAGGACAATTTGAACTACTAAGGATGAATGAAGACAAAGACATATCAGCCTATATTCTTCGAGTTGATTAACTTGTGAATACCATCATAGGTTTGAGAGAAGAAGTTGAGGAGGACATAGTTGATTGAAAATTTCTAAGAACCCTTCCCAAAAGGTTCAACCCCAAGATCTCTACCCTAGAAGAAAGAACATATTTGAAGACTATGACAATATCAGCTACATGGGACTCTTATGGATTACGAAATTAGAATTGAAGATGAAGACACATGAAGAAATCAAGAAGCATTCAAGGTATCCACCAAACAAGATGGGAAGAATATATCAAAAAATGAGAATCCAACAAGTGATGAATCTACTGATGAATAAATAACTAACTTTGTTTGGAAGTTGAAGAGCGGCACTCGGAAATACAAACTTAATTTATCTCTTAAATTCTTTTCCTGTGGAAAGATATGTCATTTTTCTTATAAATGTCTGTATGCAAAGAACTTAGATAGTGATGAAGATGACAGCTTCAAACCCTAAAAGAAGTACAATAATTATAAGAATAAGAACAGAGGGAAGTTTGCAAAGAATAAAAGTCTCTATGCAAAAAGGGACAACAACTCATCCAGTTGTGACTTTGAAAAATGATAGTGGTAGTGAATTTGATGATGATGATGAACCAGATAAGGTACTCTTCATGGAAATAAACTCAAATGAGGATCTTAATGGTGATGAAGATTACGAAGATGAAGGTGAAGTAGATCTTGAATCAGAACTTATAAGTGCCTTGAAAGAGCTGAAGAAAGTCAGGAAGGAGAACATGGTACTTAAGGAAGAGCCACAAGGGTTTGAGAAAAATATTGTTGACCTAAAGACCAAACTGGAAGAATCTAAAAAAACTGAAGACTCTCTTACTAAAAAACTAATGGAATGTATGAAATAAGAGGAAAATCATGAGGCTGAGATAGTATCTTTGAAGACAAAATTACAAACAAAAGATATCAGAAATAGTTATGAAAACAACTCCAAGATTCTAAAAGAAATCATCAGCAATCAAAAAACATTCTTTGACAAGACGAGTATAGGATACAGTCATAATACCGATGAGGCTTCAAGATTAATGACGATAAGTAAATAAGAAAATCCAAGAAGTTATGAAGAAGTTGTCAAGGACTCCACCAATGAAGAAGAGATTGAATTCCAACCAGGACAACCCATACCAAAAGGAAGGCCAACAGAAATACAAGATCTAAGAAGAACAACTCCTTCATATATTCCTAGGTATGGATATTTATTTTATGGGCATTGCTTTACTTGTGGAAGATTTGGACACAAGATTGTAAACTGTTTTCAAAGAAGAAACTTTGAAAAAAGGAATAAATCTACAAGCCTCAGACGACCACAGTACAATAACAGGTTTGGTCCTTTTAGATGAGAAATAGAATGTTACAGATGTAAAAAATTTAGACATATAGCTAGAGATTGCAGAATCAATATACCAACAGTAATAAATGAGGAAGTGTCCAACAAGGTATAGATCAAATGAAAGGACAACTACGAATGTCAAATTGTTATTCAAGCTCATAACAATAACAATGGTGAATGGTATGTTGATGGCGGTTTCTCCAACCATATGATGGGTAACAAAAGTGATTTTGTTAATATTGAGAAGGACAAAGGATCTGTCTCTTTCGAAAACAAAAATTCAACAAAAGTATTGGGGAAAGGCACAGTGAGGCTTGGAAGCAAAATCTCCCTAGATGAAAATGTCTTTCTTGTAGACAACATGAAGCATAATCTTCTAAGTGTTAGTCAGATGTGCGATCAAGGACATGAAATCCTCTTCAACTCAAAAGGATGCAAAATAAGGAAGAAAGGATCAGGAAAGTTGGTATCAACAACCACTAGGACTCCCAAAAACATATACGTGTTGGATAATATTGAGTCTGAGAAATGTCACTTGGTAAAAGAAGATGAAAGTTGGCTTTGGAACAAAATAATGGGGCATATACATTTTGACAATTTGGTCAAAATTTACAAAAACCAAGCAGTTCGGAATATGCCGGAAGTTACAAAGCCCAATAACTTTGTATACAAATAGTGTCAACATGCAAAACAAACAAGAGTACATTTAAAGACATAAGAGAATTATTCTACAAAACATTTGGAGATCATTCACACTGACCTATGTGGACCAACCAAGAGAAAAGGACTGAATGGTGAAAAATATTTTATGCTACTTATTATTAACTATACTAAGATGACATGGGTATGTCTTCTCAACAGGAAGTCATAAGCTTTTGGATGTTTCAAAACCTTCAAGGACTTGGTCGAGAATGAAACAGGATCATGAATCAAGTGTCTTAGATTCGACAATGGTGGATAATTCACTTCATATGAATTGAATACGTATTGTGAAGAGAACGGAATAAAAAGACAGTTTCCAGTTGCTAGAATAGCTCAGCAAAATGGATATGTTGAAAGAATGAATAGATTAGTAATGGATATGGATAGAACCATGTTGAATGAATCTAAGTTGAATGACAAATTTTGGATTAACATAGTTCATACAATATTTTACATCTTAAACAAAGGACTACTCCTAAGAAAAAATGATAAAACTCCCTACGAGCTATGGACAGGAAGAACGAAAAATGTACGACACTTAAAAATATTTGGAAGCAAGTGTTATATCAAAAGAGAATATAAGAATATTGGAAAATTTGACTCTAGAATAGACGAGGGAATATCCATTGGATATTCATCCAAAATGAAAGCTTACAACTGCTACAATTTGAGATTAGACAATGTGATCAAAAGCATCAATGTGAAAATAGATGAAGGAAAACTAGAATCATCTAGAGAAGACTCAGAAGAATCAAACGATGAAGAAGAGGAATTTTATGGTAAAAACTAAATAAAGAAAATTAAAATGGAAGAAAAACTAGCTGAAGAATGACTCACAAAAGATGAAGAACAAAATCAACCAACTGTGGAACAAGAATAATAGAAGGATCAATAGATACCTAAGAACAGGTGCCAGAAGAATCATCCATTTGATCAAATTATTTGTGATAAGGATGTTGGAATAGGAATCAGAAGAAGACTATCCAGAAGAAATGAGAAGGTACACTTCTCACTATTGTCTACAACTGAACCATGAACTTTCACAGAGGCCAATACAAATGAGCAATGGTTCAAAGCAAAGGAAGAAGAATTAGATCCAATTGAGAAGAATGAAACATGGGAACGTGTTCCTAGACCAAGAAACAAGAATGTGATCGACACAAAGTGCATTTTCATAAAAAAAATGAATGAAGATGGACAAGTGATCAGAAACAAGGCTCAATTGGTTGGTAAAGGCTATGCTCGAATCGAATGAATATACTATGAAGAAACATTTGCAACAATAGACAGGATGGAAGCTATCAAAGTGATATTGTCGTATGCTTGCTCCAAAGACATAAAAGTGTATCAAATGGACGTGAAATCAAATTTTCTAAATGGGTAATTAAAAGAAGAAGTTTACATCGAACAACCAGAAGTATTTTAGCTTTTGAAAACAAGGACTATGTATGTAGACTCAAAATTCCATCATATGGGCTAAAGCAAGCTCCTAAAGATTGGTACTCAAGATTGGATACGTACTTGCAACAACAAAACTTTAAGAAGGGAAATGCTGATAGCGATTTGTACATCAAACATGACAATGACATCATACTCATCATTGAAGTATATGTTGATGACATAATCTTTGGAAGTGATGATGATTCATTGAGTCAACAATTTTCCAAGGACATGCAGAAAGAGTTTGAAATGTCATTGTTTGGTGAATTAACCTTCCTCTTGGGTCTTCATATATCTCAATGAATAGAAGAAATTTTTATTGCTCAGACAAAATACATCAAGGCAATGTTAAAGAAATTCCAGATGGAAGATTGTAAACCTATGAGTACTCCTATGATCATCAGTTGTAAATTGGGAAATTAAGATGAATCTAAAGAATTTGATGAAAGGCTCTATATATCAATTATTGGTAGTATACTATATGTAACAAAATAAAGAGAAAATGTGATGTAGGCCATCGGACAAGTTGTAATATTGCAAGTTGCTCCAAAGGAAACTCACATTATAGTAGTTAAAAGGATCTTCAGATATCTCAAAGGGACTATGGACTTTGGAATTTGGTATCCAAAAGGAAATGAGCTAACATTGATAGCTTATTTAGATGCAAATTGGGCAGGATGTGTTGACAATAGAAGAAGCACCAATGGAACAAAATTATTTCTAGGCAATTGTCTAGTATCTTGGTCGAGCAAAAAATAGTCTTTAGTGTCCTTATAAAAAGCTGAAGCAGAATATATAGTAGCAGAAACTTGTTGTACTCAAATTATTTGGATGAAGAAAACCATGCAAGACATACACGTGGCATGTTATGGGCCAATTCCAATTCTACGTGAGAATAAAAGTGTCATCAGTATCTCAAAGAATCCAGTCATGCACTCCAAGACCAAGCACATTCCTATCAAGTTTCACTTCCTTCGAGAACAAGTCACATAAAACAATATCAAGTTGGAATATATTGGGACAAAAGAACATATTGAATACATATTTATGAAGCTTCTCTCAAGAGAGACTTTTGAGGACCTCTGAGAAAAATTGGGAGTCATACTATCTCCTAATTGAATTGATCCATCTTCAACAACACATCAGCATGATAGGGGGAGCAGTGAAACTACAAGGATTAACCTTTTCCATTTGATGCCAAAGGGGGAGAAAAAATTGAACAAGGAAGGTAAAGGAAGGATGCTCAAAGGGGGAGTTTTTTGAATAAAGAAATCTCTTTCTAAGGGGGATATTTGAATTTTTCATCAATGACAAATGGGTATATTGTTGACTAAATTGTCATTGATGCCAATAGGTGTGTGTCAATGTGTCTTGGTGCCCCTTGAAGATCACTTCAATGTTAGAAGTCTATAAATTTCAAAGGGGACCTTTTCACATTATCTAGGCCCAAGTCTACAGCTCTTGTAGCCCTTTGGACAATGGAAAAATTCCTTCCCCTAAGTTTTTATTATGGTTCCCCAGTTGTTTCTTTGGTTCCCTAACACCACAACCTATTCCCCAATACCCTAGAAAGTTTCCTTGGTGGGTTGAAGAAGTGAAGAGTCCAAATGACCCATTATGTGGTCATTTGTGTTTGTAATGAGGTCACGGTACCCTAGGAGAAGCCTAGGCACCCCCACACCTTGTGTTGAGGTTCTTGGTGGCTAGTAAAGAACACCCTCACTTGTAGTGACTCTAATGACCTTAATAAACCCTAAAAATATTACATTCAGTCCCTAAGCCCCTAAAACACTAATAATACCCTAATTTTGCATTGATGCCCATTGCACCTTTACATTAACACTTGAATCCCTTATTTTATGACCCTTAAAACCTACAAGGTCCGTGATACCTTTGCTATGATGAGTATATGGTGGAGACCTCGTCCTTGTTGATGTTAAGTATGTGGATGTGAATACCACTGAATACCTCATTCCTTTGATGATGTCCATTGAATCCTTTGACCTTGTAACTTATGCATAATGTAACATGGTATTTGACACCTTTATGTGTGGAACATTTGAAGTCCTGAACAAATTGAAGAATTTAAGGGTATTATATCAAGAATTTGAAATTAAACCCATCAAAGGGAGATCTAGAGTGACATGATCTAGAGTTTCTTTTTTTTTTAATTGTTTCTTCATATTTTGATCTTTCAAAATGCATGGTTCATGCTTTTGTTTTTCTCTTGTGATGGCACATGTCTCACATGGATAGAGTTCATCTTTGATCTTAGTACGTGAGCCTCTATATTGTTATATATATTTGAATTCATTATGGAGGCTATCGGATGATGATGTTTCATACCTTTATTCTATGATATGATACACTTTATGATGATATTGCATGTGATAATGATGTACAAGCATGTCATAGTGTGATGATTCTCTCATACGCACTATGATGCATACTTGATGTTGATGATGCCTACACGGTGCACACTGAGATGGTGATGATGTATATTTTATTATGAGGATGCATACCCTATGACGATGATGCATACCCATGATGACGATGCATGATGATAAATGCCTTGTGTTCAATGAAATAATAACATAATTACTTGTTTAGTAATTATGTATGATGAAGTATACAATGATGTACATGAGCAATGTATGGAAGTGAAATGACTTATCAATATAAAGTGAGACTTGGCACTGATTAGAGAGAAGATATCATCATCAGCAAGTTCAGTGATTGGTTTTTGATAGGTTCACATGTTCATTCCTCTTTCTCTTCAGGGTGGTAGGGTGGTGCTAGGGCTCACAATATTATGAGTTAAGTTGTTGTAGCTAAATAATCCTAAGAATTTGTAGCCCCTTCTAGTAGTAGCTCGTAAAGTTGTATTAATTTTGTTTACCCCAGTTGCTGCTAGGTCAAATTTATTTAAAAAATGTCTTCCGTAGTTTTACCCCTAGGAATTGGATTTCCACATCAAAAATATTGTGTAATGTGCATATTATTTTTTGTCTACATTGATGATATGCTATGATTGGTGATTGGAAAATTTTTCTTAATTAAAATTTTATAATTGTGCAAATAATTATTCACCCCCCTCTCAGTATTTCAACAATTTAATCGGTATCAGAGTGGGTTCCGTCAAAAAAATTCGACAGCTGGAAGGAAGTCATGGGAAAGTTTGCTAAACACAACAAAAATAGAACACCCTTGTTTGATGGGTGCAAGTATGCATTCTAGAGCATAAGGATGAGATCCTTCATAGAATCTCAAGGAATATAAATATGGAAAAGTATCGAGAATGGGTAAAATGTACCAAATATCATACCAACATATGTAGATGAGTTTACTAAATACAACAACATCTCAAAGGACAAAAATCACCTTCTAGGTGCTACAGTTGAATTTGTCTTCAACAAAGTGATGAATTGCCCCTATGCAAAGGAAATGTGGGACAAAATCCAAACCACATATGAAAGAGATATAAAATTCAAGGAATCCAAACTTCAAACATACAAAGGACAATTTGAACAGCTAAGGATGAATGAAGACGAAGACATATCAGCCTATATTCTTCGAGTTGATCAACTTGTGAATACCATCAGAGGTTTGAGAGAAGAATTTGAGGAGGACATAGTTGTTTGAAAATTTGTAAGAACCCTTCCAAAAAGGTTCAACCCCAAGATCTCTTCCCTAGAATAAAGAACATATTTGAAGACTATGACAATAGATCAGCTACATGGGACTCTTATGGATTATGAAATTAGAATTGAAGAAGAAGACACATGAAGAGAGCAAGAAGAAGATGGGAAGAACATATAAAAAAGGAGAATCCAACAAGTGACGAATCTGATGATGAAGAAATAACTAACTTTGTTCGGAAGTTGAAGAGAGGCACTCGAAAATACAAAGGTAAGTTACCTATTAAATTCTTTTCCTATGGAAAGATATGTCATTTTGCTTATAAATGTCTATATGTAAAGAACTCAGATAATGATGAAGATGACAACTTCAAACCCTAAAAGAAGTACAATAATTATAAGAATAAGAACAGAGGGAAGTTTGCAAAGAAGAAAAGTCTCTATGCAAAAAGGGACAACAACTCATCCAGTTATGACTCCGCAAATGATAGTGGTAGTGAACCTGATGATGACGGTGAACTAGATAAGGTACTCTTTATGGAAATAAACTCAAATGAGGATTTTAATGGTGATGAAGATTACAAAGATGAAGTTGTAGTATATCTTGAAGCAAAACTTATACGCACCTTGAAAGAGCTGAATAAAGTCAGGAAGGAGAGCATGGTACTTAAGGAAGAGGCACAAGGGTTTGAGAAAATTATTGTTGACCTAAAGACCAAACTAGAAGAATCTAAAAGAATTGACGACTCTCTTATTGAACAACTAATGGAAAGTATGAAATAAAAGGAAAATCATGCGGCTGAGATAGTATCTCTAAAGACAAAATTACAGATGGAAGATATAGGAAAGAGTTATAAAAACAACTCCAATATTCTAAAATAAATCATCAGCAATTAGAAGAAATTCTTTGACAAGACGAGTATAGGATACAATCATAATACTGATGAGGCCTCAAGCTTAATGATGATAAGTAAATAAGAAAATCCATGAAGTTATGAAGAAGTTGTCAAGGACTCCACCAATGAAGAAGAGGTTGAATTCCAACCAGGACAACCCATACCAAAAGGAAGGCCAACAGAAAGACAAGATCTAAGAAGAACAACTCCTTCATATATTCCTAGGTATGGATATTTATTTTATGGGAATTGCTTTACTTGTGGAAGATTTGGACACAAGATTGTAAACTGTTTTCAAAGAAGAAACTTTGAAAAAAGGAATAAACCTACAAGCCTCAGACGACCACAATACAATAATAGGTTTGGTCCTTTAAGATGAGAAATAGAATGTTACACATGTAAAAACTTCGAACATATAGCCATACATTGTAGAATGAATATACTAACAGTAAGAAATGAGGTAGTGTCCAACAAGGTATGGATCAAATGCAAGGACAACTACGAATGTGAAATTGTTATTCAAGCTCATAACAATAACAATGGTGAATGGTATGTTGATAGCAGTTTCTCCAACCATATGACAGGTAACAAAAGTGATTTTGTTAATATTGAGAAGGACAAAGGATCTGTCTCTTTTGGAAACAAAAATTCAACAAAAGTATTGGGGAAAGGCACAGTGAAACTTGGAAGCAAAAACTCCCTAGATGAAAATGGATTGCTTGTAGACAACATGAAGCATAATCTGCTAAGTGTTAGTCAAATGTGCGATCAAGGACATGAACTCCTCTTCAACTCAAAAGGATGCAGAATAAGGAAGAAAGGATCAGGAAAGTTAGTAGCGACAACCACTAGGACTCCCAAAAACATATATGTGTTGGATAATATTGAGTCTGAGAAATGTCACTTGGTAAAAGAAGATGAAAGTTGGATTTGGCACAAAATAATGGGGCATATACATTTTGACAAATTGGTCAAAATTTACAAAAACCAAGCAATTCGGAATATGCCAGAAGTTACAAAGCCCAATAAATTTGTATGTGAATAGTGTCAACATGAAAAACAAACAAGAGTACATTTAAAGACATAAGATAATTCTTCTACAAAAAATTTGGAGCTCGTTCACACTGACCTATGTGGACCAACCAAGAGCAAAGGAATGAATGGTGAAAAATATTTTATGCTACTTATTATTTACTATACTAGGATGGCATGGGTATGTCTTCTCAACAGGAAGTCATAAGCTTTTAGATGTTTCAAAACCTTCAACGAATTGGTTGATAATGGAACAATATCATGAATCAAGTGTTTCATATTTGACAACGGTGGAGAATTCACATCATATGAATTGAATAAGTACTGTGAAGAGAACGAAATAAAAAGACAGTTTTCAGTTCCCATAATAGCTCAGCAAAATGGAGATGTTGAAAGAATGAATATATCAGTAATGGAGATGGATAGAACCATGTTGAAAGAATCTAAGTTGAATGACAAATTTTGGGGAAACATAGTTCATACAACAGTTCACATCTTAAACAAAGGACTACTCATTAGAAAAAATGATAAAAATACCTACAAGCTATGGACAAGAAGAGCGAAAAATGTACGACACTTAAAAATATTTGGAAGCAAGTGTTATATCAAAAGAGAAGATAAGAAGATTGGAAAAGTTGACTCTCGAGTAGACGAGGGAATAGTTATTGGATATTCATCCAAAATGAAAGCTTACAACTGCTACAATTTGAGATTAGACAATGTGATCAAAAGCATCAATGTGAAAATAGATGAGGGAAAACTAGAATCATCTAGAGAAGACTCGGAAGAATCAGACGATGAAGAAGAGGAAGTTTATGGTAAAAAAGAAATGAAGAAAATTAAAATGGAAGAACAACTAGGTGAATAACAACTCACAAAAGATTAAGAACAAAATCAACCAACTGTGGAAGAAGAAGAACATAAGGATCAATAGATACCTAAGAATAGGTGCCAGAAGAATCATCCATTTGATCAAATTATTGGTGATAAGGATGTTGGAATAGGAATCGGAAGAAGACAATCCAAAAGAAATGAGCAAGTACACTTCTCTCTATTGTCTACAACTAAACCAGGAACTTTTGCAGAGGCCAGTACAGGTGAGCATTGGGTCAAAGAAAGGGAAGAAGAATTAGACCAAATTGAGAAGAATGAAACATGGAAACTTGTTCCTAGACCAAGAAACAAGAATGTGATCGACAGAAAGTGCATTTTCATAAACAAACTGAATGAATATGGACAATTGATAAGAAATAAGGATTGATTGGTTTGTAAAGGCTATGCTCAAATCGAAGGAATATACTATGAAGAAACATTTGCACCAGTAGATAGGATGGAAGCTATCAAAATGATATTGTCGTATGCTTGCACCAAAGACATCAAAGTGTATCGGATGGACATAAAATCATATTTTCTAAATGGGTAGTTAGAAGAATAAGTTTACATCGAACAACTAGAAGGATTTCAGCTTTCAGAAAACAAGGACTATGTATGTAGACTCAAAATTTCTTTATATGGGATAAAGCAAGATCCTAAAGATTGGTACTCAAGATTGGATAAGTACTTGCAACAACAAAACTTTAAGAAGGGAAATGTTGATATCGAATTTCTACATCAAACATGACAACAACATCATACTCATCATTGAAGTATAAGTTGATGACATCATCTTTGGAAGTGATGATGATTCACTGAGTCAACAATTTTCAAAGGAAATGCAGAAACATTTTGAAATGTCATTGTTTGGTGAATTAACCTTCTTCTTGGGTCTTCATATATATCAATGAATAGAAGGCATTTTTATTGCTCAGATGAAATACATCAAGGAAATGTTAAAGAAATTCTAGATGGAAGATTGTAAACCTATGACTACTCCTATGATCATCGGTTGTAAACTGGGAAATGAAGATGAATATAGAGAAGTTGATGAAAGGCTCTATAGATAAATTATTGGTAGTATACTATATGTAACAACCTAAAGGCCAAATGTGATGCAAGCCATTGGACAAGTTGTAAGATTTCAAGCTACTCCAAAGGAAACTCACATTATAGTAGTTAAAAGGATATTCAAATATCTCAAAGGGACTATGGACTTTGGAATTAGCTATCAAAAAGGAAATAAGCTAAAATTGATAGCTTATTTAGATGCAAATTGGGCAGGATGTGTTGACGATAGAAGAAGCACCAATGGAAAAAAATTATTTCTAGGCAATTGTCTAGTATCTTGGTCGAGCAAAAAACAGTCTTCAGTGTCCTTATAAAAAGCTAAAGCAGAATATATAGTAGCAGAAATTTGTTGTACTCAAATTATTTGGATGAAGAAAACCCTACAAGACAAACACATGGCATGTTATGAGCCAATTCCAATTCTATGTGAGAATACAAGTGCCATCAATATCTCAAGGAATCCAGTCATGCACTCCAAGACCAAGCACATTCCTATCAAGTTTCACTTCCTTTGGGAAAAATTCACATAAAACAATATCAAGTTGGAATATATTGGGATAAAAGAACATATTGAAGACATATTTACGAAGCCTCTCTCAAGAGAGACTTTTGAGTACCTCTAAGAAAAATTGGGATTCATACTATCTCCTAATTGAATTGATCCATCTTCAACAACACATCAGCATGGCAGGGGGAGCAGTGAAACTACAAGGATTAGCCTTTTCCATTTGATGCCAAAGGGGGAGAAAAAATTGAACAAGGAAGGTTAAGGAAGGATGCTCAAAGGGGGAGTTTTTTGAATAAAGGAAGATCTTTCTAAGCGGGATCTTTGAAGTTTTCATCAATGACAAAGGGGTAGATTGTTGACTAAATTGTCATTGATGCCAACAGGTGTGTGTCGGTGTGTCTTGGTGCCCCTTGAGGAGCCCATCAATTTTAGAAGTCTATAAATGTCAAAGGAGACCTTTTGACATTTTCCAACCCCAATTCTGCAGCTGTTGGAGCCCTTGGGACAATAGAAAAATTCCTACCCCTAAGTTTTAATTACGGTTCCCTAGTTGTTTCTTTGGTTCGCCAACACCACAACCTATTCCCAAATACCCTAGAAAATTTCCTTGGTGGGTTGAAGAAGCGAAGAGTCCAAATGACCGATTATGTGGTCATTTGTGTTTGTAATGAGGTCATGGTACCCTAGGAGAAACCTAGGCACCCCCACACCTTGTGTTGATGTTCTTGGTGGATAGTAAAGAATACCCTCACTTGTAGTGACTCTGATGACCTTAATAAACCCTAAAAATATTACCTTCAGTCCCTAAGCCCATAAAACAACAATAATACCCTAATTTTGCATTGATTCCTATTGCACCTTTACATTAACACTTGAATCTCTTATTTGATGACCCTTAAAACCTACAAGGTCTGTGATACCTTTGCTATGATGATTATATGGTGGAGACCTCCTCCTTGTTGATGTTAAGTATGCGGATGTGAATACCATTCAATCCCTCAATCCTTTGATGATGTCCATTGAATCCTTTGACCTTGGAACTTATGAATAATGTAACATGATCTTCGACACCTTTATGTGTGGAATATTTGAAGTCCTGAACAAATTGAAGAATTTAAGGGTATTATACGAAGAATTTGAAATTAAACCCATCATAGGGAGATATTCCTCGTCAATCCATTTCCGTTGATATGTGGATCATATTTTAACTCCTTACAGTTGAAGAGATGTGTATTTTTGAAGTTGGTGTACCCTACCCCCCTACCTTTTTGGGTCATCCGACCAAACAAAAGAGAATTTAATTGTTTGTAATTTTCAATTGCATGTCGGTCCAAATTGAGGTACTAAATTTCCTCCACAACCTATATAAATAGAATATCAAACATTTCATTTGTTCATCAATCAAGTCTCTCTTTGGTACTTCACAACTATTGGAGAAAAGTGCGCAACTTTGTGGAGGAGAAATTTTTTGGGAATCTTCCCTAAAATTGACATAACCTTCTCATACGGAATAAAAATTACAAAATTATTGGCTCCTTGGAAATCTTGTTACAAGGGATATGTGGTGACATGATCTAGTGTTTAATTTGGTTTTTCTATTGTTTCTTCATCTTTTGATCTTCAAGAAAAGTATGGTTCATGATTTTGGGTTTCTCTTGTGAGGGCACATGTCTCTCATGGATAGAGTCCATCTTTGATCTTAGTATGTGAGCCTCTATATTGGTATATACATTTGAAGTCATTATGGAGGCTATGGTGATAATGTTGCATACCTTTATGCTATGATACGATACACTTTATGATGATAATGCATGTGATAATAATGTACACTCTATGATGTTGATGCACTCCTATACAATATGATATACATGCATACCATAGTGTATGATTCTCTCCTATGCACTATGATGTATGCTTGATGTTGATGATGCAGACGTAGTGCACACTAAGATGATGATGATGTATATTTAATGATGAGGATGCATACCCTATGACGATGATGCATACCTATGATGATAATCAATGAAAATGCATGCCTTAATTTCAGTGAAAGAAGAGCAGGATTAGTTGTTCAGTAATTGCGTATGATGAGGTGTACAATAATGTACATGAGCAGTGTATGGAAGTGAAATAAATTATCAATATACAATGATGACTTGGTAGTGATTAGAGAGTAGATATTATCAGCAGCATGTTCAGTGATTGGTTTTTGACAGGTCCACAAGTTCAGTCCTACTTCTCTATTCAGGGTGGTAGGATGGTGATAGGGATGACAATCTTGTGAGTTAAGCTATTTTAGTAGCTTGTCATTTGTAGCTGACGAAGCCTTAGGGGTTGTATCCCCTTCTAGTTGTAGTTGGTAAATTTGTATTAAATTTGTTTACCCCAGTTGTTGATGGGTCAAATTTATTTTTAAAAAGGCTTATGTGGTTTTACCCCTAAGACTTGGGTCTCCATGTCAAAAATACTATGTACTTTGCATCTTTTTGTTTTTGTGTACATTGATGATATGATATGATTGGTGATTAGCAACTTGCTCTTGAGTAAAATTTTATGATTGTGCAAATATTGATTCACCGCCCTCTTAGTATTTCAACAGAAAGGTGCCATGTTCAAGGGTGGACTATGAGGTTCCATAAATACAAATGAGACATGTTTCCCATTCCCTTAATGTCACCATCGTGAAGGATTGGTACCTCTTTTATTTTTAACGAGCTTTAAAAGGGTAACAAAAGCTCGATGTATCTTATATGTGATGAGTCCATTCTCATACATTTTATGAACGTGAGGAAGGAAGGGTTCATCCCAAAATGGTTCCTTCATCATTTGATTTTATGACTCCGATGAAAGTAAACACAGTCAGTGTTTCGTGTTTAGAGAGTCTTAAATGACTAAGAAGACTCTGGGGTGGACATTTTCGTAACTTTAGACACCGAGGCCTAAAAAGGTATAAACTAATGCCCAGGGGAACTCTTCTAGTTGTGATAAACTAGAGTGAGTCCAATCGGTCTGAAAAAGGGGTAAACTTTCAACGGTTAGATGATCATTCAAATACTTTTACAAGCATTAAATCATCAAGCTCAGTTGGCAATCTTTTTGTGTTTAGGGATACTGAAAATAGCTTGAAGGTAACTCCACAAGGGGTTCTTTTTTTCATAATATGTTTTTAACGAGTCTGAAAAAATAGTAAAAGTATACTCAATACCTCTTCACTAAGTTTTTAATGAGCACGACATGTTAGGGTTAACCTTGACCCAGGATTAAGTCAAAGGTGGTTTAGGTCTTACACATGGTTTGGGCACATGGTTTGTTGTAGCCCATGGTTTTGTCCCATGGTATTGCATGTGTTAACCTTGACTTGAGATCGAGTCAAAGTGGTTATGTCTAGCACATGGTTTGGGCACATGGTTTGGGCACATGGTTTGTTGTAGCCCATGGTATTGTCCCATGGTATTGCATGTGGTTAAGCCTTTATAAGGCTTGAGGAGGCTCCATTGTAAATTGTACTGGATATGTGTATTGTAGTGTACTGGATGTGGACATTG
>LPNX010802750.1:0-42165 GCA_001517045.1 Pseudotsuga menziesii | reverse complement strand
CGATTCTGAGCTCTTCCAACCATAAATTGAAGGCATTTGCATGCTTTCCCACTTCAGTTTATGTTGTTGATGGCACTTGGTATTAAAAAAAATTAATTTTTGAAATAGTATAATCCCGATCCCGGATAAAATGTAACTTACGGGAACACGATTCAATTAAGTGTGTGGAGCTTGGCTTGAAATATACCTCATTCTAGATACAATTACCTCCAGGATTGGACCACCCTCTCCTCCAATTAAATGAAGTTCATCCACAATGAAAAGGCTGACTTGCTGAACCAGTTTGCGCTGTTTCCATCTCCGAGACAAAGCATCCCATTTCTCTGGTGTGCTTATTAATATNGATTTCAAAACTGCAACAGGTTGTTGCAATTTCAACAACGGAAGCAGAGTATGTTGCTGCTACAGAGGCTAGTAAGGAGATGATTTGGTTGCAGAGGTTCATGGAAGGATTGGGTAAGAAATAGGAGAATAGTAGGTTGTACAGTGACAGCCAGAGTGCCATTCATATTGCAAAGAACTCAGTTTTTCATTAAAGGACTAAACATATAGAACTCAAGTACCACTTTATAAGATCTGTTCTAGATGAAGAACTGTTAAAACTAGAAAAGATTCACACTAGCCAGAATCTTGTAGACATGTTGACAAAGGGAGTAACCAGAGAGAAACTGAGTTCCTGCTCGGTTTCTATTGGCCTTAAAGCATGAAGGTGAAAAGAATAAATTTGCCAATTCCAAGGTCCAGCAAGTTTAGCAGCGGTAGAGTTGCTGTGTTTAGTCACCATGAAGGCACATGAAAAAAATGTAATAGAGCAGTTTGCATATAAATGGGCATATGGCTGTAAGACCTGGTAAGGCATGCATACCCCTGGTAACTCACCGGTAAAGTCGGGAGATAGACCTAGGTGATAGGGGGGTGTATGTAAGATTCCTCGGCAAATACTTGAGGGGAGTTGGTGATTACTCCAAGTCAAGTTTAAAGGGGGGATTGTTAGGGTTAACCTTGACTCAGGATTAAGTCAAAGGTGGTTTAGGTCTTGCACATGGTTTGGGCACATGGTTTGTTGTAGCCCATGGTATTGTCCCATGGTATTGCTTTTGTTAACCTTGACTTGAGATCGATTCAAAGGTGGTTAGGTCTAGCACATGGTTTGGGCACATGGTTTGTTGTAGCCCATGGTATTGTCCCATGGTATTGCATGTGATTAAGCCTTTATAATGCTTGAGGAGGCTCCATTGTAAATTCTACTGGATAAAATGTTTTGTGTTTAGAGAGTCTTAAATGGATAAGAAGACTCTGGGGTGGACATTTTCATAACTTTAGACACCGAGGCCTAAAAAAGTATAAACTAATGCCTAGGAGAACTCTTCTAGTTGTGATAAACTAGAGTGAATCCAATCGGTCCGAAAAAGGGGTAAACTTTCAACGGTTAGATGATCATTCAAATACTTTTACAAGCATTAAAGCATCAAGCTCAGTTGGCAATATTTTTTTGTTTAGGGATCCTGAAAATAGCTTGAAGGTAACTCCACAAGGGGTTCTTTTTTTCATAATATGTTTTTAACAAGTCTGAAAAAATACTAAAAGTATACTCAATACCTCTTCACTAAGTTTTTAATGAGCACGGCAAAGGTATAAAAGGCGCTAGATACTTTTTCAACTTGACCTGGAGCATGAAAAAGACAAAAGAATCTCACTCATAGTCAAACACATCCAAAAATAACTTGAAATATTCAAAAATGAGGTTATAACATGTTTATCATGAAAACTATAGTAAAACATATGACCACCAGGTTTGTTACCGGGAATATTCCAATTAGTGCAGACACAGATTGTTCCCCTAGCCTACATGGTGCAATTCTAGAACTAAAAGACATAGCAGTATATCCTCTCCCTAGATGACTAATCTAATTGAATGATAATCTCTCTTTACCTTAGATCGTTAGATATTGAAGGTTGTCCATGTTTCACTGATCCTTGTACGATCTACTATACATGTAAAGAACATAGAAAACAAGACAAAACATGAGAGCAAGAAGATAAATCAATGATCTATACTAATGATTGAGGTAACTAGTAATAAACAATTAACATGAACACAAATCAATTATGGGAAAGGGAAACACTTTTGTATAAATATGGGAAAAGAAAGCTACAACCAAATCCTTGATTTCATTAGCTTTTCCTTTACAAGATCTTTGACACACTCATATACACTAACAACTATGAAACCTCTTACTCACAAAAACTCTCTCTCTTTGTCTCCTATACCAAAATTCAATCCAACAACATAAAATTTCTCTCTTGGGCTCCCCATCATGTGGTCCACATAGCTTTTTTTTAATAGGCCAAAGGAAAGCCCAAATAGGTTGATATATTTTGGGAGGAAGGTAGGGAATGATCCCTATGGGTTAGGAGGTCGAGTGCCAGCTTTCCCACGTAATTAGGATCATCATCCACAAGAGATTCCGCTTGGAAGCTTCTCGAATCTTTTCTTTTTTTTTTTCATTTTGGGGACTGTTGACGCTCCTTGTGAGAGGGATAAGTGCGTCAACACACCTTGTGGTCAAGGGACTGGCACCATCGACGCCTTATGCTAGTGTTCAACAAGTGTCAAGTATGTCTGATGCCCTGTGCTAGGTAGCAAGGTGTGTCAAACCACCTAGGAGTGAGCAATAAGGTCCCAAAATAGGTTTTGGCCAGGTGTTTTAAGGGAATTAGAGCATTGGGATAGATTTTGGGTGTATCATACATGCAAACAAGAAGGAAATGCTAATGCATAAGATACAAGTCTCATCATATCCTAAATTTAAAATGGCCCACAAAATCAGGGTGCAAGATTTGTAAATTTTCCAATTCAGAGAACTCTTCTTTGGTTTGACTTTCAAATACACGTGATCCCCCACTTTAAATTATTTTATTGTTCTTTCCTTATTTGCATAAATATTCTTTCTGTCCTATGCCACTTTCAAATTATGCCTTAGTTTTTCCATCTTCTCTTCCATTTCTCCATGGGGGTGTCGCTGGCGGACCAATATTATAACACGTTTGTTCATATTGGGGGTTAAACATAAAAAAATAAAAAAACAATATATTGAGCCTACAATAAGGGTATAAGGGCTTATATTGTTTATTATATAAATACCACATTACATTGGGGCTTTTTTATTGCAAATCTTTTCCATATGCAAATGGTTTTCGCAAAGGGAGCATAGGGCACGCATAGGGTTTTCGTGGTTTTTTTGGGTTTGTAGTGTTGGAGATGCAAATGGTTTTCACAGAGGGAGCAGAGGGCATGCACAGGGTTTTTGTGGGTTTGTAGTGTTGGAGATGCAAATGGTTTTTGTGAAGGGAGCATAGGGAATGCACAGGGTTTTCGTGGTTTTCGTGGATTTGCAATGTTGGGGGAGAACGTTTTCCGGGGGTGGGACTCTTGTGTGGGTTCATTGTGTTACGTTTGAGCATAGCTCTTCAATTGGCACTGTGGCTTGGGGTTGTACTGTGGGTTCATTCTCTGTGGTACGGTTTTCCTGTCTGTGTAACAATGGGTGTTTTCCAGGGTGGGTTGGTTCATGAGGTGCCAAGGTAGAAGATTTAAATATATCTATCCAAGTATTCTTTTGAATGACTAAAGTGAGCTATCCCAGATCGATAACTACCTAAAATCAGAGGGTTTTCATTATTTTTTTAAGCAATGTCATGTGAACAAGAGAGTTCTTGGGCCAACATCTGCCTAAGCACGTTATCTCAATGTAATCTTGCAGAGATCCATGTTGGTAGTTGAGGAGGATCGAGATTCTTTCCGAGTGTTGTTGCGATGTATGTTTTATTTTATTTTTGTTAAAGATTCTGCACTAGAGTTTGTAGATGCTATAATCGGATCTGATTTCTCAAGCTTCATTTCAAGTGCGGCCATATCACAACAATATAAGTGTTTTATTGTTTATGTTTTAATATTTTGTACCAGAATTCATATAGGCTGTAATTATTTGGTTAGGTTATGTGTGCTAGTTTATATATTGTTCATTTGTAAGTTTAGGTATTGATATTGGTACACTGATTTTTAACTTTCACCGATTTGCTTGTTTGAATATGACATAAATTGGATTAGGGGTAATTTTCTAGTGCTAGGTTTGAATCCGAAACTGGAAGATACAAAGCATAAATGGTTATTTAGATGTTATGCACTACACCGCACAATATTAATGTTCCGTTGGTTTTACCTTTTGCTATAATATTTGAGATGAGAGTCAAAGAGTTCGTCAGGGTTTGTGCCCTACTGTGAAGAAATTAGGGTTAATTTGCTGCTATATTTAGATGGATGTTGATAATGCCTCTAGGGATAGAGAGACTTCTTTTGTTAATATCAATTTCATTTGTTGGATCGTATTGTCCTTGTCTGGCCATGTTGAAATTGGTGCATTTTTTGTTTTTGTAGTAGATGCTCCTATTACTCTTTTTACCAAGATCTAAACCCAGACCTATTTCGGTGTTGTTGTTATTGTTTACCAAGGATTAACCTTTATAGATTCATTTTAGTGGTTGTAATAGGATCTTCTAAATTTGACGAAATGGGATCCATTAACTTTGGTGGAATGGAATCTCTCTACTATTTCATGTTACACCTAGAATGAGAGAGGGCATGCTACATTGGTTGAGTTTTTCTAGCCAAAATAGTATTCTTTATTTGAGAAGGCTTGCAGAGTTTTGATACAATTTAGTTCTTTAATACCTATTCCAAAATTGGGTAAGCTGGGGTTATCATCTCCACTTAGTAAGAAGAGAAGCATAGGTTAACTTAACAACTGATTGCACTGAAAATGGATTTGTAGAATGCTAATCCAAGCAGTATCTGGGATGATGAAGTTAAAAGTAGAATGACCAGTAGTTCCCATAGAAGTAAAATAGCATCAATTGCTTTTTTATAGTAGGGTCAGATGCATTTTGTTTGCAAAAATGTTGCAAGATACATTTCTGGGGAAAATTTGAGTTGTAGGTATGAGAGTTGTACTAGAGATATTGCATTGGTCCTCCTATTATAATAAGACATTGCATGCTTTGATGTATTTCTTTTTAGAGATAGAAATATTTATATTGCAAATTCTATACTAAGGTTCTTGTTCTTGGGTTTTACTTAGATTCAATTTCTTTGTGGATTTTGCAGCATTATTCAATGGCAATTATGACAAATAACTATATTAGAGTTAATCTAACTCATGAATGATGAGAACCATATACTTCATTTCTTGAGGAAAAAATAATGATATCACTTGACTGTAAACCATTTTCAATAGGTCTTTAAGAGACAATATGTAAACAAATCTTATAACTAAGAATCTTTAAAAAGACCAAGAAATTAGTTCCTTCGGGGCAACAACCATCGGTGGTTAAATTAATTTTTGTTTAGGATCATGACCACCAGTGGTGAATGTGGATATGTGGCTAGTGCTAGGGCATGGATTTATGCTTAGGTAAAATGTCATTGATGCTGATTAGGTCACTCGACACAAAGTGAAAATTCAATAGGCATTGGAAGTTCTTACAACTTTGAGTATCCATTGGTGTTTTATTTTTCTAAATGCAATATAAGTACTAATTCAAGAAAGACCTTATACTTGTGCTTGTTGAAAAAAAAGTTGAATACTGCTGTGTTCATGGTCGATTTTTTTCCTTCTGTGGTTTGCTATGTTTGTATTTCGGGTCTCTATCTGGTTCTTGTTACTTTTCAATGCCATCCATTTGTCTCCTTTGTCCAGGCCCGAATCATAGATTCTCAAGGAATGAATCCAATGAATTCCACAAGAGTTTGAGTGCTTCTTAACCATACAATAACCTCATAATAGGAGGATAACTTCGTAATACGGTGGATAGCCTCATATTTTGAAACTGAAATGTCAACATGTATTTTATCAGGTCTAGTTTTGTTACCTTGTGATGGACTCTAGGGATGAATTTCTAGGGTCTCCTTGAGGTTTATGATATGGCTAGCATAGGCAATGTAATTAGACGGAAAGGATAGAAAATGCAGAAAAAAAACAGTAGCTTTAAGGAACCACGTGCACAACAACAACTTTCAATTTCTTTATTTAATTAATTGCTTCTCAAAAAATATGCTCACAATCCACATTTGTCAGTGCTCTGAAAACCTCCACATGCAATAAAATCACACAGAAACAGTGAAGAGAAGACGAGGCTAGAACTGTTTTCATGATTTTTTTTCAGTGTTTAATGAAATATTGGGTTGTCGGGGTTTACCATCTTTTTATCATTTAATATGTTGGTGGGTCCCACTGGGATCTAGCCAAAAAAAGTTAAAAACAAATAAACACAGAAAATGTTGTTATACACTCAAAAATGGATGGAGTGTTTCTTCCATCTTTTTCTGGAGATTTTTATGATAAAGAAATGTTAAGATAGGAAATAATTCTTGTAATTGATATACACTTATGTGTTCTCTTAGAATTCCATAGAATAATTGATTGCAGTCCTATATGAATTTGTAAATAACAAAAGGAATCCATATTGAGCTAATGAAAATTTGAAGAAAAGAATTCATATGACACTTAACCTAATTAATGTACAGTGTATTGGGCTTGAGTTTTATCCATTAGATCGAGTTCATCTATGCATGGTAGCACTAGAAATAGTCTAATATGTAAAAATGAAGCTTAAAAAAACTAGCAATCTAGGTCTGGAAGCACATATGTTTAAATTGAGACAAAAATCATTGATAAACAAGGGGCATAAAGACTAGTGAAGGGATCAATTATTTTTAAATATGAATGTGCTTCTCATTTGCATACTTTATTTTGGTGCAATCGATATATTTCATGAACACTGCAGTCAATTACTGTAAGTGTCTTGACTTGAGATCAATTCCTAAGCCTAAAATTATAGGCAAAGCTACCCAGTAAGGATATCCAAGTCCCATGTTTAAGAACTGTGACACAACATTATAATTTTATTCTGACTGTGCCAACTATATATATATAATCTACGTTGTCTTTTAAAAACAGTGTGGCAGGACTCCGACTCAAATTCAACAAGGGTCTGAACTAGTTGCTTAGGTAAAAAATCAGAAAAAAGTCATGTGCAATAAAAATTGAGGCAGCAAATTTTATGCAAACAATTTTCCTGTTAAGTGTCACATAAGCTAATTTTTCAAAGAAAACTCCAAAAAGTCAGCAATTTTTTTTCCAATCAATAGTTTCTGGCAGAATTCACACATTAATCGGCTAGTTCTAGAACATTGGTTAAATAGATGGAAAAGTTAATCCTTTTTTTCTTTCCCCTTAGCGTGTCCTTATTCTACATCACTCATCCCATAAAGCAATTTCTACTTTAGTTGTTAATTGCAATTTGCAAGAAGATGAAATATCAAATAAGTCCTTTTATACTCACCTATTTGTTGAAGGTGGTTGTGTAAATAATTCAAATTTGTAGCCCTATTGACTCCAATTTCTTGCACCCATCCCATTTAAATATTGATATAATTTTATTTTTGGTAAATTTCACTGTGCCAATTTTTTAGATTATCTTGCATATCAACCAATTGTGTAGCTTCCTTGGCCCCTAATTTGTTGTTTTTCACTGCCTTTAATTTTGAAATGGCACCAACTGTCTTTGTATTTCGGGTTCACTGTCTTCGTATTTCGGGTCTCTCAAGTTCTACATGGCTTTGATCTTCTATGAAAATGGGTTGGAGATTCTTGTGCATAGCATATATATGCTATCAAATTCCTAATATAGATCTCTTCTCACTTGAAATAGTGCAAACTTCAAACTACTTCAAGGTACTTCTTATGCAAAATTCAAGGAGACAATGTACTACCCCAATATCAGTCATCTTGAAGTCTAATTTCAAGCTACTTTAGTTGACTTCCGCTCTTTCAATTCATTACTTATGAATACATGGTCATTGACATAATGTAGTGGATCATGATTTTTTTTATATTGTTGTCATCTATACTCCTTTAGAATTGTAGAAATTAATGAACACTGGACATTAGGCATAGGGTGCTTACATCAATTTGTGAAATGTTCTTCATATGACAGTGTGGATTCTTGTGCCATCATGGTCAACCGGTTTTCTTTAGAAATCACATTTAACCAAAAACTAATCAATCCTCACTACTAGCCATGGGTTTCTTGCTTCAAATTGTGCAAATCCCTCTTTAGATGACATACTGGGAGTCTCTATATTTTCAAATGAAGCCTTCAGTCTGATTCATCCAAATCTCTTCTTTTACTTCATAGTTCAAAATGTTTTTTCCCATGCTCTTAAAGGTCTTTCACTACTATTGTAAGAAATGTTTTAATAGATGTGGATTGCTCCAGTTTCAATTTTTACATTGATGACAAGTCCCTTGGTTTAACAGTATCCCTTAGCAGTCAAGCTTCCTTTGTACCTATCTTCCCCATCTGCATCAGGTTCGTTTGATATAGTACCCTAGTTGTAGACAATTGCCTTTCCTCCTTAATGTAAAACATAGTTAACATCGAGAATCGACAAAATAACTTTTTTTTCATGTCTTCTTCTTTTCATCATCTTAGATTAGGGGTTCATCAAAATTCTCACATACAGAAATAATAGCAATGCTAGCACTCACCTTGTAATATGAGAATTTTGCATCTAGTTTCCTCTCTCAAGCTAAATGTTGTAATGGTGGAATATATCTTTAGTTGATATATTTTCACTTCTTTTTATTCTTTCCTTATGGATATCATAAGTACTTTAAACTCTTCTCTTCATCTTGCTTTTCAAGGAATATATAAATTTTTGGTTATCATTTAAGAACATATCTTGTCTTCATATGAACTACTTTATCTTAGGGCTGAATAACCTGCATATCCTACTTTATATTATATATTCAAGAACCATACACATCCAAGTCCTTCAATCCATATTAGACATAGTTATTTTGTAACACGTGCATTGTTCTGGCTGGCCCTACTGATGGATGGTGGCTTTCTTATCCAAATTCCAATTTTTCTTGCCTATATATACACTTTTGGTCCAATATTGTCACATAGTTTGTTCATGTTTGTTGTATTTATACATGCTCAAGGCTGTGAGCTTATATTCAATATTGGTTTATGCCCATAATACTCGTGATGGCCTAACTTTTCCACTCATGTGACCCAGGTTCAACAACAACAAAAAACCAACAAAACACCCAAAGACATCGCCCCAACAGAGCAAGCTCAGCCGGCAACACTTGCGAGGCAGGCTCACTCTCACCCAAGATATCTTAATGTGTAACTACCAGAACCATGTTTTTGCAGTTGGCGAGGGGAAACATTCCCTTGGTGCATAGCCAAAGAGCTCGACAAAGATAGAGGGATGGAGTCTTTCGCTAATTGATAGAGGCACAACTATGTGCCACAACTAGTGTGTGACACACCCTTGTCCTTAACAACCTTAACAACTGGTGCAATAGGGAAATGCAACTGATTCCTTTAAATAAAATGACTGTCATATGACTTATATCATGACTTAACAGTATTTAAACATGACCTAATACACAATGCTTCAACAATGCTTAGATATCCATTCATTCACTGCTTATCAGTATTGCAACATTCATTCAACCAATAACCATAAATAATGTTAGTAATCAAACATTCAACATTAGAAGCCTAAAAATTCACCACAACATTCAATCATTCATTAACACAGGAATTAACGTGGAAACCCATCTTGGAAAAACCACCAAGGTGCTCTTCATCTGGCATGAGAAATATAGGTAGCACCTTGCAGTCTGCAACTTACAGAATATTTTAAGATATGTCTTTTAGCTCAAAATATTCTTTCTCTCATGCTCTCTGGTTTATTCTCCTATCTACTCCTACTAATCTGCACACAGCCTAGATTGACTCTTCTACTCTACAATCTACGCACGGAGCTACAAATTCGTGGCTCAACAACGTTATACTATCAGACTCCTCACTGATATCTCCTTAATTTTCTTCTAAATGATTAACTAACGGGCTAACATCAAACCATACTGAAGATAACTTGAAACTATTGCTTGAAGATATTCCTTGATGCTAACCCTTATGCAAAGCAGGTTCCTCCTACTTATAGTGGTTACCAGACCATGAAGGGTCGACTGAGTACAACTTAGTTATTACATTCATAAGTAGCTACAAAATATCTTCTATTACATTGATGATAGGCCATACTATATGCAAAATTCCCGCATTATGTTAATCACAACCATAACTAGCCGCAATTACGTCTTGCAGCCTGTTTGTACAAGTCGTAACTAGCCGCATAAACCTATCCTTTAGTCTTTCACTGACTTTGACTCCTAGAGTATTCTGACCTGTCACTTCTCAGTATTAACTCTTTCACCTACCACACCTCCACATACTTGGATCTGCCTTTTCTTGTCGCAATGATCCTCATCACAGCTTCCTTTGCTCTCTGCTTGTGCTTCTTCCTTTACCTACTTTTCCCTGTTGCGTGCATGCTTTTCCTCTTCCATTTCGAGTTCTTCCTTATGCACTTTTTATTTCCCAATAGGCCCCCAACATTCACACGTGGTTCATCCCGAGCCACTAAGCAAAAATAATACATTGGCGTAGGCTCCGCCATAAGACCAACCTTATCCCGAAATTCTTTCAAAATGCCTTCAACTTGTGAAACCTCATTCATGACTTCCTTGGCTTGCTTCTACAATTGCTCCATGCCGTTGGAAATGATGTGTTTTGATGGTACTTCTGCTAGTGGCTTGGATAACTATTGGAGCTTCTATTATACAGGCTAAATAATCCCTGTAACCCTTTCGACCTCTGATTGATGTGTTGTTACTTCATCATTCCGACTCTGCTCCTTGTCATGGAGATTATTTACCTCCTACTAGAGATGCTTTGGCTCAACAACCTTTGCAACCTTTTCCTTGAGCAACAGCTTCTTCATGTCTTCCTTGACTACTGCAATATTCAGCTCTGTTTGACTTTCTTCCTCGACGGACTTAGCCGCTGTCTCATATTCCAGAATTTGTTCCCAAGTTGTTGAAACTTCTTCAATCACCTCTGTGTATAGCTTCTCTCCATGCTTGATCCTTCCAACAACCTCAAATGTTGCTTCTCTTCTCTCTTCTAACACCTCAGGAGGTGTTCTTGGCTGCTACTACGCTTGAAGCTCCTCTACTTGCTTCTTGATCTCTACCACAATCCTTGAGAGTCAGCCAACCTTTGCAGCTGAATCCTCATCTTCTTGGCCTTCTTCTAGTGGGAAATTTGTGATTGTGCTTTTGATGGCTTCAGCAAGTGCAAGCCTACTCTATTCGCATGATTTGATATCCTAGTCCTTTTCCCTAAGGAGGACCTTGTGCTCTTTCATATTCCTTGTCTTCTTAGTGGCTTGATAAGCCAACACATTTTATCGGATGCAAATTTCAGTCGCAGCTACATCCTGAATGGAGTATATGTCAGCCAATGGTAGCTTTGAAAAATCTAGCGTTGAGCGTCCCTATTACCTTGATGACATTTCCATACTCCTCCATACTTGAATCTAGTGCTTGCGCCTTTAATTCCATCTTGAGGGGCGGCAACAGTAGTGGTGCGACTAAGGTGTCCCCAGGATCCACACCATATGTCTCATCCTTGACAGTTGTTTTGACTTCATTGATGGACTCTGTGAGCTTGTTAACATGCTCGGTAAGCTTGTTCGACACTTGTGTCCGCTGTGTTCTTAGGCCCTCAAGGCTTCTCTTTGCTACTTTTGTGACAACGTATGCAAGTAGGGAAATGTCTCCTTTACCCAAGCTGACAGTATTGGGCGTTTTGTCATCTTTTCGCTTCTTGCTTGGGTGCGTGTGCTCTTGTTCTTACTCTCGCTGCTGGGTCCACACATCATCATCAGTAGGTGTGCCTTCTGAATCATGATGATCGAAACCACCATCACCTCCATCATTACCTTCATCACTATCTTCATTCAGTGACTGGTCATCTTGCATGTCACCACCAATCATTGCCTTCATCATTTTCTTCGTCATCACCTTGGCCATCACCTTGGCCATTACCTTGGTCACCAGGTGGGTCTTCTCCTTGGTCCATATGCTCCTCGACTGGGCTGCACCATTCTATCATCCAGTCTTGTATGATCGCATCCGCATCCACATTCTTAATCATAAAACTCGTCGGGTGTGCCTGCTTGTCTGGATCCTTTCGCAACTCCAAGATAACATTGCGAAGACCATCCTAGAAGTTTATGAACACTGCATATCTTCGTGCTGTCGCAAATTTTATTCAATGATGGTGTTGTACAACTTATCGCAATGCCTCCATGTGCAAAAAAACTCTATCTTATTGTCTTTCTCCCGGATCTTATTCTCCTTATCCTCCCAGAGGTTCTGATACTTTGCACCATGGAAAAGCATGACAATGTTCTGCGACTAGTAATCCAGTGGGTCTAACCAATGAATAAAAGAGATCAAAATGAGTAGCCAGGAATAATGGAATTTATCCTTACCATCCACCTGCGCTTGCTCTGCATCCTCTATCAGCTCATTCAACAAAAATTGTGACCAATTGAACTTCACTCCCGCAGCACATTGCTCTACTAGTTCAACGGTCCCTACGGTACACTTAGTAGACCGCATCTTGCGCAACATCTTGCAAGATAATATTTTTGTGGTGAACCACATCGTGTTATAAATGATGGAGTTAATGATAAATCCTCTACCTGCACGTTGTAGGTCATATTTCTCCTTCATCTTTGTGGTATCTGTGTTTGAGCGCAGATACGGCGCAGGGTCGTCTCCTTTCTAGGGAGACCCATTATTTGTGAAATGAGGTTAACATCCACAGGATATGGTCAATCGAGCCAAAAGTATCTTCCATGAAATCAAACAAGAAGTTGTCGCACATATATACTTGCTTTTGTGCTCCGCCCAAAGTGCGGCATAAGCAGTAGGTTGAGTAGGCATGTGTCGTCAACACCTCAATCCCACTCCATTGGAACGACCAGCATTGGCTTAGGCGGCACGACAGGAGTCATGACCATGTAATTTTTCCTTTCTCATCCCGCCTGCTTGAAGGTCTCAACATCCTCAAACTAAAGCTTAGACAGCTTCAGGATTATGTTCATTAGCAATGGTACATCAGCAGGGATCTGCAGCAAGACCAAGGAAGAGCGTGTTTTCGTCAGATTCTTTACCTCAGGCACCTCGGTTCTCCTTGGCCAAACATACGGTGGCAGTAGGTTCTACTCTTCAATGGTGGCATTTGCATCTCTGTGCGGTGATGGCTCTGGTGCTTCCTCCACCGATATTTCTTCTGTGTCCTTACAATTATGCTTTGAAGGCTTCAACGTCTTGACCGACGGTGTTGAAGTTCCTGGGATGTCCCTCTATGATATGAATGGTCATGGGGCTGTAGCCGGCATGTTCATAAATGGAGTATGAACCGGGGCCGCTACAGGGGCCGAACCAGAGGTATGAACAACATTTGAACTAGAAGTTGAACCAGCCATACAAACTGTCTACAAGTTTGGTTGCACCATTATTTCAGGTTGTTTTTCTTCCTACTATACTTCTAGCGATACGATTTCTTCCTCGATCAAACACAGTGAGGCGATAGTCACATTAGATTACTCACTGTCACTGGAAATATCAATAACCATTAGCTTCGGCTCTCAATCTCAAGCTCTAGTTCGCTCGTCTTCTCTCTATGCAAGTACACTGAACCTTGACGACAAAGCCTGATATTGATAGGGGTGCTATCATCCCTCATGTGATCATTGCATGGCAGATCGACATCTTGTCAATCACATGGGATTTCCATTCGACGCATTCCATGATCAACTCACCTACTTGAGTGTTGATCTGTACTTGTCAGGGCAGTTATGGTAGTTATGACAGAGATAACTAATGGCACCAAAACACATGTCGCCATTCTCTTTGTACTTTTTCAAATTAATGACACTTTGTTTTCATAACCGCCTCAATATTTCAGGGTATTCGTGCTTTATGACATCCAAGCTATCATTCCCACTTTTATGGTAATTTGCATACTTCTGTCGTAGCCTTGCGACATAAAAGTTCCCTTCTCTACCTTTTCTCTTTTTTTTTTCTTTTTTTTTCACACGACGCAACCTTACCCAGGCATGTCACGGCCATTCATTAGAGGAAATTTTAGGTCTAAAATGGGCCTCCTAAGGAATATAATAAAATAATAGTTAAAAAAAACTATTATTTTTTTGTTCGTATTTTCGACATATCCCCCTGTGGTTTTACTCAAATTTTGAGCGGGAGAGCTCCTTGGATGCGGAATTTAATTTTGCATCCAACGAGCACCCACACTACATACTTTTGATGAACCCCACTACCCCAAAAATAAGAAATACCTGAAAAACTGTAATGATGATGTCATCATCACATTTTTTTAGGTATTTATTATTTTTGGGGTAGTAGGGTCCATCAAAAGTATGCAGTGTGGGTACTCGTTGGATGTGAAATTAAATTACACATCCAACGAACTCTCCCACTCGAAATTTGAGTAAAAACACAGGGAGATATGTCGAAAATATGAACAAAAAAAGTAGTTTTCTTTTATGACAAATATGTCAATTTAACCATTATGGTTGACTCATTTTATTGAAATTCTATTGGTTCTTGAATTCCAACTCACAAAATTTATTATTGGCGCATTTTCTTATAAGTCCCATTTTAGACCCCAAATTTCCTCTAATGATAGTAAGGTTTCAGGAGAATTTCATTGACCATTCCAGCAACTGATATTCCATCCATCTTATGAAATTTCACTGCACCTATGTCAGTGATGTGCACGATCACATATGGCCCTAGCCAATGCCTCTTCAATTTCCATGGATGCTTGAAAAAATTACTGTCATACATCAAAACAAGCCCTCTGACTTTGAATGGCTTAGTCCTGATATGGCGATCATTCCATGACTTTTGCCTTTGCTTATATAGGTTTTGATGAAATCCTGCGACGAAGCGTTCTTCCTCCATTTGAACGAGCTACGACAACCTTTTCTCGACAACATCTCCATCGATCATTTCTATTAGCGCAACAATTCTTAGGCTCGACCCAATATACTCCATCGCCACAACATATTCTTGTCCATATACTAGCCTGAATGGAGTGTGCCCTGTTAATCAATTGCAAGTTTTCTAGTATGCCCATAACATAGCTGAAACTTTATAATCCTAGTCATCGTGGTGCACATTGCATACTTTGTTTAATGCATTCTCCAAAATCTTGTTGTTGTTGAAGGCTTCAACCATTCCATTCACCTGAGGATGATAGGGTGTCATCTTCTTCTTCTAAATTTGGAATTCTGTAGTCATCTCATCAATCATTTTGTTAACAAAATATGTACCTTGGTCACTGAGCATAATTTTTAGGCAACCAAATCTAGTCACCACATTTTCAAATAAAAACTTCATCGTAGTCACAGTGGTGCAATCTTTAATAGGTGCGGCTTCAACCCATCTGGTTAAATAGTCTATCGCAGTAATAATGTAGTGCTTGCAAGTCCTCTTCCCTAGTGGACTAATCGGTCCGACAAAATCAACATCCCAGTTGTCAAATGCTTGAAGGGTTATTTGCAGCGCAAGTAGAATCTCGTCGCAACGCAACAGTTTTCCTGTTCTCTCATAGATATCACATCCCCGATAGAATCTCTTAGTATTCGTATATATGGTTGGCCACCATAGTCCTACTTTCAATATCTTGTGCACAATTTTATTTCCAGCGTAGTGTCCTCTCATGACATCGGCATGTGCTTCACTCATTACCCACTGCCGTTCATAGTAAAAAACATAGCATTGCAATATTTCATCTGCACCCAACTTGTATAGGTGTCTCGCAATCAATGTATAATCGACGGCTCTAAAAACCAGATGTTTCTTCTATGTAGTGAAGAATACTTTAGGCACGTAGTGTTGGTTATCATGGGCAGACCCGGGTTTACTATAATCAACCAACAACACCCCTAGCTCACTGGCTCTTTCGGCAACAGACCGCGAAGCGGTCTGAAGTCTCACCCGAAGTGATTCTAATGGGTTGGCCAAGGACTCAAGTGTCTTGGACCAGGTTCTATGGTGTCTTTTCTTACGACTAGCAGCTCTTCTAGCTGCGAGGTCTCTTTCTCTGCACGTTGTGCGACTCCTCTGCTCGCGTCGCGTGATCTCCTCGTCTTGCAGCTCTTCTAGCCGTGAGATGTTCCTTTATACTGCCATGCGGTCCCTTTCCATGTCGCGCACTTTAACTGACTCGCGATAACTCCAACCTTATCGCATCGCCGTGCACCGTGCGACACACAGCTCCTGCCCAACACCAAGCCCTCAACCTGCAGTATCGCGCACCATAGCTCCTCTGCCAGTGCGGTATCGCCTCTCTGCGATATCCTACCTCCGCGGCTGAGCGCACTTAGCATTGCTTGTGTCGACGTGCAAGACTCAACATACAAGGATGTTCAATACTGCGACTGGTGACTGTTCAAGCTAAGCATAAATGAACCCACATATGACATACCGAAGACTTAACTTATGTTTATCCTTCCATATTGTTGTAAAATGATTAACACATTCATTCATTAAACTGTAAGCAAAGTTCATGAAAGAACTGATAACTACACAAGTAACATAACACATAATCCAATCACATAACACACGATTTTAACGTGGTTCACCTCCAAGATGGAAGTTACGTCCACAAAACTATGTTTTCATTATATCTCAGGGGAAGGTAAAACACAGTTCTGCTACACCACATATGCAGCTCAAGATCTTCTCTCTTAGATCTTCTTTCTATCTCTATATTGTCTCTCTTACAATATACTCTTCCCTCTCTGTCAATCCCTAAGGATCGTTACATGCATGCTCTATAAGCCAGCTACTGTTTACAGTAAGATTGCTACCGCTAATAACAAAACCAGAGCTTGACTTTTACAACTATCTGATAATCAACAAAACAACTAACTACTGGACGAACCTGCTAATGTCTGACCCTTTACAATACAAAATGTGTCCTTTTATAGGCAGCCCAAAGGTATTTCCATTACAACACTGTGGGCCTGTCCCAACAGTAACCCAAACCCTAATTAGTGACAGTCGGCCATATCTGTACTTGAGGTAGCTGCTTTCCGTCACACCATAGCTCTCTGCAGTCTTCCATGCTTCCCGGCGCTGATCATGGGTACTGTGCACCGCTTCACTTTTCTGTCCTTCATCTTCAATGCTTCAGCCTCGTTGCTCCTTTTCCTTTATGAGGGTTTCTCAGCCCTCCTGTCTTCGTCACTGCCTTCAATGCAGTGGGTGAGCTCTCTCTTATCAGCCGCTCAGGTACCGTCATCTTTCTTGACTTTTCTATCAAAAAAGTCATGGTTTTTGGCTCTGCTTTGTTAGCTGGAAACGTGCTACAGCTTCGTAGCTCTATCTTATCTTCTCTCCACCAAAAATTATCTATCTGCTAAATCTAGCAGCTTCTACTATAGCTGTGGGACCCTGCTCCAACAGTCCCCTGACACTTACTTGTGGCTCGCCCTCGAGCCACTTCTAGCGGGCTTCTCCTACTGTAGCTTTGCCTTGGCTTCCTGCGAAGTTATCTGCAACCTGTCTCGAAGTCCTGTGACTTCCTTTTGCATCACTTCGACACGCTCTCTATAGTTTCTGTAACTTGGTTCACCGGGCTCTCTTATCCTTCTTGCCCATAGTCATGGTCTCGCTCTCGTCGCTCTTGAAACCTTTTAAGAACCTTCTAGTGTTTGAAAGGTCTTCCACAAATATCCTTTCCTCTTGATCTGGGTTAGAACTTTTATCACAAGGAAAATCTTTATCTTCCAGCCTTTTCAAACATTTCATTCAGTCTGGAGCCTTGTATATGAAAGAGATACAAACCATGAATTTCGTTTCGAGAACAAGCCTTTGTCTGCATGCTGGAATTCTACTGTCTGCTGGGTTTGCTGTCCTCTTCCACTTTTCTTCTCTTCGAGGTGCTCCAGGTACTCATGCTGCCTCTGATCGTTAGATTTTCATTTCATTGCCTCCGTAATCTCTTGTGCTTCTCTTAGCTGATCAGATAGGTCGGGGACCTTCTCCCATTGCTTTATTTTTCTCATTTTTACTTTCCTCCTGGCGGGAGATTTCTTCTCATCATTCTTCTACTCTGCTTTCTTATCTTCAGTGATCGGCTCGGCGTTCTTCTTCTCCTTAGTAGAGACTTTGGTGACAACTTCTACTTCTGGTGCTTTGCTCTTCATCCTTAGCAGCTGTTTGACCTGTGATGTACTTACTTTCAAAACCCTAGGCGGCATCGTCATAGCGGACCTACGGCCACCCGGGTCGAAGCGTCTCAGCATGCCTTCTAGAGGTTCATCTTCAAACAGAACCCTCTTAGTACAAAATGGCGGACATGCAATGGCTGCAACTTCTGAAAATCACAGCACTCTGTAACCAACTGAGCTCTGGACAGAGAACTCTTAACAACTTACTCTATAGCTCTTGGTTTTTCTGCAAGCGTAACCGTCCCAATTGAATACTTTCTGCTTTTATGCCCAATACGATAATCCTGGACACAACGGTCATCTAGACTGAACCCGTCGGTCGTAATAAATGCCTGGACAAGACCACACCCATCATCCGATCCTTAATAAATGCGGAAATCCGATCAAATTTCCCTCGAAACGTGTGTGTACAGGCGCCGGTCTCGTTGAAGATTTGCCAAATATGGAAAAATTGATTATACTGGTGCCCAATATACAGTAAGATACACCTGTCATTTCCTCATTAACTGCCTGGCAGAGGGTGATTTGACTGGCCCTCTGTTGGTTGCAAAACTAAATACGTGGCACGGGGAAACATCGCACCGCTGCGATGCGACTCTGCATCACCTGCGTAAAACAATACCTTTTTTTTTTTTCCAAGCCACTGATGAATTACGCAAAATGAACCGACCTTATGTGATTCCTCATACTTAGAAAATACCTGCCGGTGTAGACTAGTTCCCGGTGCGATGCCTCCTTTCAACTACACTGGACATCTGCACCACCATAAACTGGCTAAGCTATGGCTGAGAGGCAGGGTGGCTATCACTATAGAGCTTAAGCCTACTGCCATTAATCCAAGTGGGAAGAAGCTCCCCATCCAGCTTATTGAGCTGAATGGCACCTCCCTCTGTAACTTGCTGTATCTGATATGGCCCCAGCCAATGCGTCTTGAACTTCCCTGGACACTTAATGAATTTGCTGTCATAGAGGAGCACTAGGTCTCTGATCTGGAAAGTCTTACTCTTAATGTGTCTGTCGTGCCAAGCTTTTTCTCGTGCCTTCTGCACTTTTTGATGGAATCCGGAAATGAATCTGTCTTCTTCTAAGGCAAGTAGCTGTGCTAGCCTTTCCTCCACTGTGTCTGTATTAGTCATCCCAGTGATCTGAGCGATTATTAGGCTGGGAAGAATATACTCCATAGGCATAACAGCCTCTTGTCCATACACCAAGCTGAAAGGCGTGTGTCCTGTAAGTTTCTTGCATGTGGTCCTATATGCCCATAATACAACATTGACTCTAAGGTCCCAATCGTTCCTTTGGCTGTTGTAGATCTTAGTAAGAGCATTTTCTAAAATCTTATTAAAGGCCTCCATCATACCGTTAGCCTGTGGGTGGTAGGGAGTGCTCTTATGGTGCTGAATCTGGAATTCTTCTGTCAAGGCCTCAATAGTGTTGTTCAAGAAATGGGTACCTTGGTCGCTCATCAAAATTACTGGGCATCCAAATCTATTGATGATGTTCTCAAAAAGGAACTGTGCGGCTGTAGCATCATCACAATTCTTTATTGCTTTGGCCTTTGCCCATCTGGTGAGGTACTCTGTTCTGGTGATAATATATCTCGCACCAATGCACTTTCCCGGTGGGTTGATAGGACCCACAAAATCTATAGCCCATTTGTCAAATGCGCGCAGCGTAACCTACAGTCGTAGCGGCATTTCATCGCGTCGCGAGGGTTTTCCTACCATTTGGCAGATATCGCAGCATCTGCAAAAGTCCTTGGTGTCTTTATGCAACGTAGGCCACCATAATCCTACCTCCAGGATTTTCTGCGCAGTCGGCTTTCCTGGGAAATGACCTCCTGCGGTTCCTCAGTGTGCCTCTCTGATAATAGCGTCTTTTTCATGCGGCATCACACATCTGCGCAGAACTTCATCCGGACCTAACTTGTATAGGTGTCCTACGATGAGGGTGAAGTCTGCTGCTTTTACAACCAACTGCCTCTTTTGTTGCTTAGTAAACTCACCAGGCGCTACTCCTGTAGTGAGGAAATGAATAATATCAGCATAGTAGTCATCTGCGATCTGGATAGAAAACAACAGCGCATCTGGCAGATTGTCATCTAGATTACTTGGCTCTTCTCCTGAGTCTAACTGCGACAGATGATCAGGTCTGGCATTCAGTCTTCCTGGGTTCACAATGATTTCAAAATCATACTCCTGGAAGAGGAGTAACCATCTGCAGATTCTCCCCCCTAACACTGGCTTATTGACCAAATAATTTAACGCGGAATGGTCAGTGAACATCTTAAACGAGGCACCCAACAGGTAGTGTCTAAACTTCTGCAGCGCATACACCATAGCTAGGCCTTCTCTTTCTGTTGTGGTGTAGTTCTTTTCTGCCGTCGAGAGCTTTCTACTGGAGTATGCGATAGGATGGTCAATATCTCCTTCTCCTGGTTGTGTTAAAACAACCCCTAGTGCGATGCCAGACACATCCACATGTACATGAAATGGCTTAGTCCAGTCTGGAAATACTAGGATGGGTGTTGTAACCATCTTCTCCTTAAGTATGTCTAGACTCTGCTGACATTCCTCATTCCATAGGAATTTTACATCCTTCTTTAGCAATTTCTCCATTGGTGCTGTAATCTTTGCGTAGCCCTTGATGAACTTTCTGTAGTACCCGGTATGAGCAAGTACTATCCTCAATTGCTTGACTAAGTTGGGTGCTGGAAGATTTACAATGATGGTGATCTTCGCGGGATCTACCATCAAGCCTTGTCTGCACACAATATGACCCAACAAAATACCGAATGGTGCACAAAATATACTTTTTTTCAAATTTAGAGAAATCTGGTACTGCCTACATTTCTCTAACATCAGTCTTAAGTCTCCTATGTGCTTGTCGATTAGTCCAAATACAGTCCAATCATCGAAATATACTTCTAGGAATTTATGAATGTATTCTTTAAATACAGCAACTACTACTCTATAAAATATAGCTGGTGCATTCTTAAGACCAAAGGGCATTACCGTATACTGGAACGAACCCCATTCTGTTGCAAAGGTGGTCTTGGATCAATCTTCTGGATGTATTCTGATCTGGTGGTAGCCTGAGAAGCCATCAGTGAAGGAGTAAACCTCCTGTCCTCCCACGTTGTCTAATACTTCATCAGTGAATGGTGTCGAAAATGGATCGTGAAGCGATGCATCATTGAGCTTGCGCAGATCGACATAGATCCTGATGTCTTCTTTGGTTTTCTTTTCCTGTACGACCATGGGGCTAACCCATTCACTCTCTTATACCGGCTCGATGATGCCTGCCGCTAGCATCTTATCGATCTCATCCTTTACTTTTTCTTTGTAGCGCGGATTCAATCTATATGGGCGCTGCTTGACTGGTCGAGCATCCTCCTTCAATGGTATCCTCATGACTCCCAGGTCTCCAACTATTCCCTTCATCTCTGTGAACTTGGTGGGAAATAGGTCCTGATAGTCATGTAACAAATCTGCAATCTGTCTGACTGTTTCATCGTTCCAATAGTCTCCAATAGAGGCAAACTTAGGTTCTGCGTCTGTGCCAATATTGATCTTTTTAATCTTTATGGGTTCGGTGATTACTGGAATCTATAATTGTGGTCCCCCAACATCGCGAGTTCCTTCTGACTCCGGAATGTTGGTGTTGTGAGGATCCTCATCCTCATCTCTTGGTTCTTCTTGAAAGTTGTAGCATTCTAGCGTCTCTGTTAACTGAATGGCCCAATCAGGCTGAGTCTGTACTGATGGGGTATAGTCCTCGAATATCTTGATCTTTATTACTTGTAGGGCCTGATCAACACTTGGATACTCAGATTCAAAAGCGAAGGTGAGTAGAAAGTTGTCTATCATAAG
This sequence comes from Pseudotsuga menziesii, assembly GCA_001517045.1. Taxonomy (NCBI): domain Eukaryota; kingdom Viridiplantae; phylum Streptophyta; class Pinopsida; order Pinales; family Pinaceae; genus Pseudotsuga; species Pseudotsuga menziesii. The sequence goes on along the minus strand of LPNX010802750.1, from coordinate 20,031 downwards.
TGGCCATGTTGTTGTTCCCTTGCGCAATTCAGTCTCAGTATACCAGTTCCTTGGAACTGTGTCCAAAGTATGAATGAATCGGTGAACCCATTCATCCTTGGGAATGTGCGACCAATTCTGTTCGCATGTCTAAATGTGTGACCTGGGGTCACTCTCTCCTGTGTACTTCTGCTGGACGTAATCAGTGTCACTGGAGAATTTGATCGCCATCAATCTTTTAATATCATCCCATGATGCAATGTTCTCTTTATGCGCGTACCACCATCTTGCAGGTGTGGCTCGTACTGCAAGATCCATAGCTGCGATCCTCTGTTCATGAGGAATCTGTTGCTCAAACTGCTCAAGGAAGTCTTGGATATCTGTCAGACCATGATATGATGGAATCTTGTTGATCTCCACGCCAATCCATCGCAGTGACTTAGTCAAGTACGCGCACCTGCGCGCTGAAACTTCATGAAGTCTGTTCTACCAATTCTCTAGACCAACCTCTGAATCCGATGCGCATGAGTTGTCACATCACCAACTAATGTTCCCATCTGCCGTTGGATTTACATAGTCGCTCTGGTTTGTGGTCATCTGATAGAGACTCTCCATGTTACGTGCCTCCTCCTCTACTCAGATAGGTTCAATATATCTAGGACCCTAGAAAGGATCCAACGGCCCGATGACCCGGATCTGTGTGTCCTCAAAGGTCATTTGTCTTCTCTTTGGGTCGATGACAGCCATGTTACCGATTGCCCAATCGATACTTAATAATGCTGGATACGGTTGACTGTCGCCAATGATTTATATTACTTCGAAGTCCGTGAAACTGCGAACTCCATCAATGTCAACTGGCACCTGTGGCAGTTGACCCAATGGTGATACTCGCTGCTGGTTAGCTAATCTCAGGTGGATAGGCGATCTGACTAACTGAGGGCTACCCATCTATTCCCATGTCTGCTTAGTCAGAACATTCACCTCTGATCCTAGATCTAAGACGACCTCATCCATTTCAAACTCTCCAATCTGTGCTATGAGCTTCATCTCTCTTCCGGTCCTTGTATGTCCTGTAATATTATGAACGGCACGGTGTGCACTGCTCGAGAGAGAGGGTTGCTGACACTGATCTATGATGCACTGGAGTTCACCGATAGCTTTTTCATTTCTCACAAGTTTCAAGCAACTGCGCAGGAAGGATTGTACACTTCCTGTCGATTCATCCTCGTCGCATCTTCCCGATGTGGTAGCCTGCGGTATCTGTTCAGGGCTATCGCCACAAGGTGCTTGCTACGATATGCCCCTAGATGGCGGTACCTGCAATCCTGATTGGGTAGGTTCATCAAAGAAAGCCTTAGCTTCCTAAAATGTTTGTTTGTTCTTTTGTAGGTCGAGTGGTGTTGCTTTGTTAGGAGCTCTACAGACCCACGGCAGTCCTATGTTATTTTCCGTCTCCTGCGATGTTCCACTAGTAGAAACACTGCTACGAGTCACAATATTGACTCTTGGTTCTGGCTCTACCTGCTCAGCAACAATAAGCTGGATGTTCTGGTGTACTGCTGGCTTAGGTTCTCTGATCTTAGCTATCAAGGTAGGACATTCCTCTATAGTGTGTTCATAAGATTTACAATAATTACATGTGGTAGTGGGGCTCTGATAGTCCCTAGCATAGTGTCCTACAACTCCATAGTTGTAACAAGTAACTGGGCCGTGACCACGGCCAAAACCTTCTCCACGGCCAAATCCTTCTCCTCGGCCGAAGCCTCCTCCTCAGCCTTGTCCTCTGAATCCTTCACCCCGACCACCATAAGCCGGATCCTGCTGTGGTCCTGGTGCTGGACCCTGTGTCTCTGACTGGACTTTGTACAAGTCTTGCTTTGCTCCAACCATCATGTCACAGGCTCTGCAATCTTGTTCCTGATGGCCTACAGACTTGCAGAAGATGCAGTATAAGTTCTTAGGTGTCTGCACATACTTCTGAAGTAGAGGGAAATGGTGAGGTAAGTGTCCTCGCGTTCTACATATCTTGCACCATGGCCCATGGGTCTGTGGTAAGGGGTTAGGAGCCCCTGTTGCTATATATTCTACAAAGACAAAAAAATTGTCTTTACTATGGCCCTATTCTTTACATTTTATGCACCATATCTCTTGCGCAACTTCTTTTCCTTTCTTCAGCTCATGCAACTGTAATGTAAGATTAGCCAACTAGTTCTGTAAAGTTGTCATGCCTGTACTAGTTTCAACTAGAGGTGAAGCCTCGAGTTTCATTTCCATCTCCAATGCGTCATCCTGCGTCTGGAGTTTCTGCTGCATTAACGGCAGTCTAATGTGAGGGAGCAGCGCTGCAATAAACCATTCCTTATGCTGCTCCGGCGCGAACTCAAAACTGACTTGGTCTATAAGGGCTTTGAATTTCTGATCAAAGTCCCACACCGAATCCGTAGGTTATTTCTTGATGTCTTTGAGTTCTGTTATGCACTGTGACTCAGACTTAGGTTTCTTAAACTCTTTAATCATGGCGGTCTTGACCTGGACGAGTGTTCTGGTATAGCAGCATACTTCATATACCATGTTAAAGCTCGTTCTCTCAATGTGGTGACCAACTGTACAAGTTTAATGTTATCATCATGGATTTGTTTAATGGTCCACATGGCTTCGCATAGAAACCAATGCTGTTTCGGGCCCTCTGCTCCTGTACCCTTAAAGGTAGGTAGCTTCATATCATCTCCCATTCTATTTCTCTGCGATGGGTTCTGATTGACTGGATTAATACCACTCGGTGGTGTAGGTGAAGGCGATGTAGTGGTAGTAGGTGTTGTCTGTGAGCTATTGGATGGAGTACCTATGGGATTACTCTGAGTCTCGGTCTGTTTCTGTGGGGTATAGGGGTGGTAAGGGATACCCCCCTCTGGTTCTTCTGCAGTACTATGACTCTATTTTCTAGTATTATTTGGACTGTCTTCAAATATTGGAGATCTGAAATCCACTTTATACTTCTTTCCACTACGTGTTCATCCAATGTCATCAAAATCACTTTCAAACTCTTGTGACATTACTCTCGCTACTTACTCATCTGAAACTAGATCCATTGTTCCTTTTTCATGTAATAGCATCTTAATGGACAAGTTTAAAAATCTTAGGTACTTACCACGATATCTTTTGAAGAAGTAGCGCTCAGCCTTGCTGAAGCTTTTCGTCTAGTCAACTACAAACTCTGTGACGAAGCCTCCCAGCACACTCGCAAGCCAGAAGTCTACTTCCCTCGTGAGGGGATTATCAAGGTTCTCCACTGTCTGAATCAGCTCCGGTGTCCAAACAATGTCTCTTTTCTTTTTGAATATGCCTGTATCAGTTAGCTTTGCTAACCAGTCATAAAGCTCATTTCCAAAGGTAGCAAAGAATATCGCATGTATGTCTGTAATGATATGTTTTTGTAGCTAGGCCTCTGTGTTCAGTTTAGGGCTCCTGTTCTCTTGTTCAACAAACTCTTTCAGGTTAGACCAAACCCACTCATTGAGTTCGTCTCTCGTAGGACGCCACCAAAACATCAGCGCTCTGTTTGTTTAAATCCGGCAACGGAACCATTTGTTGGTTATCATGGGCAAACCCAGGTTTACTATAATCAACCAACAACACCCCTAGCTCACTGGCCCTTTTGGCAACGGACCGCGAAGTGACCTGAAGTCTCACCCGAAGTGATTCTAATGGGTTGGTCAAGGACTCAAGTGTCTTGGACCAGGTTCTGTGGCGTATTTTCTTACGACTCGCAGCTCCTTTATCTGCGAGGTCTCTTTCTCTGCACATTATGCGACTCCTCTGCTTGCGTCGCGCGATCTCCTCGTCTCGTAGATCTTCTAGCTGTGAGATGTTCCTTTATACTACCATGCGGTCCCTTTCTACGTTGCACACTTCCATTGATTCGTGATATCTCCAACCTTACCGCATCGCCGCGCACCGTGCGACATGCATCTCTTGCCCAACACCAAGCCCTCAACCTACAGTATCGTGCACCGCAGCTCCTCTGCCAGTGCGGTATCGCCTCTCTGCGATATCCTACCTCCGTGGCTGAGCGCACTTAGCGTTGCTCGTGTCGACGTGCAAGACTCAACATACAAGGCTGTTCAATACTGCGACTGGTGACTGTTCAAGCTAAGCATAAATGAACCCACATACGACATACCGAAGACTTAACTTATGTTTATCCTTCCATATTGCTGTAAACTGATTAACACATTCATTCATTAAACTATAAGAAAAGTTCATGAAAGAACTGATAACTGCACAAGTAACATAACACATAATCCAATCACATAACACATGATTTTAACGTGGTTCACCTCCAGGATGGAAGTTACGTCCACAGAACTGTGTTTTCATTATAGCTCAGGGGAAGGTAAAACACAGTTCTGCTGCACTGCATATGCAGCTCAAGATCTTCTCTCTTAGATCTTCTTTCTATCTCTATATTATCTCTCTTACAATATACTCTTCCCTCTCTGTCGATCCCTACGAATCGTTACATGCATGCTCTATAAGCCAGCTACTGGTTACAGTAAGATTGCTACCGCTAATAACAGAACCAAAGCTTGACTTTTACAACTGTCTGATAATCAACAAAAAAACTAACTACTGGACGAACCCGCTAATGTCTAACCCTTTACAATACAAAATGTATCCTTTTATAGGCAGCCTGAAGGTCTTTCCATTACAATGCTGTGGGCCTGTCCCAACAGTAACCCAAACCCTAATTAGTGATAGTTGACCATATCTGTACTTGAGGTAGCCGCTTTCCGTCACACCATAGCTCTCTGCAGTCTTCCATGCTTCCCGGCGCTGATCATGGGTATTGTGCACCGCTTCGCTTTTCTGTCCTTCGTCTTCAATGCTTCAGCCTCGTTTCTCCTTTTCCTTTATGAGGGTTGCTAAGCCCTCCTGTCTCTGTCGCTGCCTTCAATGAAGTGGGTGAGCTCTCTCTTCTCGGCCGCTCAGGTACCGTCATCTTTCTTGACTTTTCTATCTTAAAATTCATGGTTTTCGGCTCTGCTCTGTTAGCTGGAAACGTGCTACGGCATCGTAGCTCTATCTTATATTCTCTCCGCCAAAACTTATCTATCCGCTAAAACTGGCAGCTTCTACTGTAGCTGCGGGACCCTGCTCCACCATGTAGCATGTGCTCAAGAAGTGGATGACAACATTAAACTCCTTATTCTAATAATCCATCCTGGTGACCGCAAACAGTTGTGCGTCAGGCAAGTTATCCTCCAGACTGGTGGGTTATTCACCACTTTCTATCATCGACAGGTGATTAGGTATGACATTCAGTTGACTAGGTTTAACAATGAATTTGAAATCAAATTCTTGGAACAGAAGAATCCATCGACAGATCTTCCCCCCAACACTATCTTATTGAGAAGGTATTTTAAAGATGAATGGTCAGTGTATATTTTGAAATGTCCACCCAACAAGTAGTGTCGAAACTTCTATAGGGTGTATACCATGGCGAGGCTTTCCCTCTCTGCCATTGTATAATTTTTCTCTGTCGTCAATATTTTTATGCTATCAGAAGCAATAGGGTGGTCAAGCACACCCTCACCTGGTTGCATCAAGACTATACCGAGCACGATAGACGATGCATCGACATGAACATGGAACTCCTTCCAATACGAAAATAAAATTATTGTTGCAGTGGCCATCTTGTTCTTTAATTTGTATAAGCTTTCCTGGAAAGCTTCCATCCACTATAACTTTGCGCCTTTCTTTAATAGTTTCTCCATGGGTGCAGTTATCTCTGCATATCCTCTGATGAACTTCCTGTAGTAGCTTGTGTTTCCTAGCACTAATATGAGTTGCGTGACTGATGTAGGTGGTGGCAAGTCAAGTATAATTGCAAATTTCTCTAGGTCAACAAAAATTCCGTCGCGACACACGACATGACCCAACAGTACACCAAATGGTGCACAAAAAATACATTTCTTGGAATTAAGCACGATCTGATACTGGAGACAATGGCCCAGTATCATGCACAGACTCTCAATATGTTCTCTTACTAGACCAAACATAGTCTAATCATCAAAGTAGACCTCAAGGAATTTATGTATGAAATATTTAAAAGCAGAAACTACTATTCTAGAAAAGATAGCAGATGCATTCTTGAGTCCAAAGGGAATTACCGTATACTGGTAGCATCCCCATTCTGTGACGAAGTTCATTTTTTGTCGATCCTCCTTCGCAATTCTGACTTGGTGATATCTAGATAAGTTGTTGGTGAATGAATACATCTCCTATCCTTAGACGCTTTCCAGTACTTCATCTATAAATGGTGTTGGGAATGGATCATGCAGGCATGCATTGTTCAGCTTCCTCAGGTTGACACAGATCCTTACTTCTCCTGTTGTCTTCTTATCCTAGGTCACTATAGGTTTGATCCATTATGATTCCTCAACAGGTTCAATGATTCCTGCATCAAGCATGTGATCCAATTTGATTTTTACCTTCTCTTTGTACCTTGGATTCAACCTATAAGGTCGCTTCTTGAATGGTTTAGCATCTAGTTTCAGGGGTATTCTCATCTCTCCCAGATCTCATACTATTCACTTCATCTCTGAGAAGTTAGTAGGTACTAGGTCCTAAAAATCATGCAACAAGTCTATGATATTTGAGACCATCTCATCGTCCCAATAATCTCCTAAATTGGCTAACTTTGGGTTCTTCGACAAGCCAATGTTTACTTTCTTAATTTTCAGCGGCTTGAGAAACTAGTAACTCAAAATTCCACTCCCTTCAAATTTGCGTGTACCCTCTGAATATGGTAATTTTATGTTAGTCAGGTCATCATCTGGTTCTCCTTCCATATTGTAACAAGCCATCCACTAATGGATGGTTGCACTGCACTGGTGGGAACTCATTTCTTCAACAGGGATTTCAGCAAATCTCTTTTCTTTAATCATTTGAAGCGTAGCATCTACTGTTGGTTGCTCATCATCAAATTCTGAGATCCAAAATAATGAAAAAAATGGACATCAACAATGAGCCCTATCCTAGGATATATAAATGTGGTTTGAAGCCTTCCCACCATATCGTTTCTTCTCCACATGAAGATATGTGTTCATCACATCCGTGAGGAGGTCCAATTTGTTGTACAGGGGAAGCAATAATAATTGTGTAAGTGCAAAGGTACTTGAATATTGCTTGTTTCATTTGTTACCGTAACCATTTTCCAATAGATTTTCCTTTGAAGAAAAATATGAAAGCATTGGGAGAATTCTAGACATAGTAGTGTTCAAAGCAAAAGTTGGAGGTTTTGGGTTCCTTGACAATAGGTTTAGTCAAGTTTGAGATAAGAGATCAAGAGAAAAACTTGCAGGATGAAGGAAATCATGACCTTTTACTTTTTAATGCAAATATGACTGGGTTGAAGGTGTTCGCCCTGGTAGAAACTAGTGCTAACCATGAATTTATCAAGGAAGAAGTGTCCATGGAGCTTAGGTTGAAACTTGAGCTAGCACATACTTCTTTCAAAGTGTTGACATGGGAAAATGACCAACTCAAATAGTAGGGATTATCCATGATGTAAATTCCCAATTAGACCCCACGCTATTTAAAATAGGGAACCCATTTGGATTTTAGCTTGGAAAACAATACTATTTTATTATGGAAATTAAATAAAATGAAATACAAAGTGCAATAATGCATCTAAACTATGTGTGAGATGTAGTTCTACTATACCTATATTCCTAACTAAAGCATGTATCTAAATAATGAATAAAAAAATGAACATACATCCTTGTAAAAACATGTAAAACAAAAAAGTATTCAAGAAACAATAACAAAAACATCTATCAATACAAATAAAATCAAGAAAATTCTATCATTAAATTATTTTCCATTACCTTACATTCATTATATTAAAAAACATATAAAAAATATAAATATATATATAAACTTCCATACCTAAAAATCTATAACATAAATAACATAACCTTACAATGGTACCAGTAAGAAATACGCACCAAAAATAATTCAAGAATCCAAACTTATCACCAAAAAATGGCCTTAAAGGATTCTCCTTATTAAAATTTCATAAAATATTTTACTAAATTTCAAGTAACAAAAGCCCTTTTATCTCCCTCTTAATTACATTTTATAGCCTTTCAACTACATAAGTTCCATGTGGATGTTTAATTTAGCAAAGCTTGGGATCCTCAGGCCTGAATGAATTCACTGTGAAAGAAGGTTGAAGGACAAAGAAGCAATTCAATGTACACTGATCAAACATACATGCTGAAATTGAACAACCAAGAGAGACAATTGGTCAGAATAACATTACATCCATTATCATTAACCTTTGCGTAATACAATGATAATACAATAAGAAGAATTCGATTACAATAGGTAGGATCGAATTCACCAACTTAGACTGACTATAGTGCTAACTCAACGTGTGAAAATCACCACTGAGAGATCACTAATCTAACTCAGGACAACTAAATCAGTTCACAATTATTTAAATGAATAAGGTAGGTAGGAAAAGGCACCTAACCTCCTTGAATCGGGGAAATGTGGCACTAGAATAACTGTAAATGAACTAACTGATGCCCTTTTTAGGATAACTCAACACATTATAGGGTGAACTGACAATGGGACTCCCATGACTCAGTGTGGGATCCTAAATTATAAGGATTGGCCTTTGGATCTCCTAAACTAATGCAAACTGGTGCATCAAGTTTTAGGTGGGCTCCATCTAAGTTCCCCATGGCACTAGTGAGGTGGAAACATACTCCTAAGCTAGGAAATGAAAATTAGACTATGGAGGTCAAAGGGAGGATTATAATTAATCCTAACACCCTCCCCTCCACCCCCTTTATCCTAACTTGGACAACCTAGGATGGNCCCCCCCACCTCAAAATGATCAAGAAAACCAGGAACAATAACTAAATCAAACCTTTACACCAAGAAGAGAAATGACATAGAAAAATCTTTTTTCAGTGAAGGATTTGGTGAATATGTCTGCAATCTGCTCCTCTATAGGGAAGTAATGTAGAATGATAGCCTTACTACGCACTAGTTCCTGGATGTCATGCATGTGGTATTCAATGTGCTTGGTCTGCTACTTCTGAACTGGATCACTGGATATATTTATTGCACTTTGATTATAAAAAAAAGAGGTCTACTAAAGGAGAAATGTGAATACCAAAATATGTCAGAATCCCATGTAGCCAAATTGCCTGAATAGTTTCATTCACAACCCCTCGATACTCCGATTCATCTAAAGAGAGAGAAATAGTTGCTTGCTTATTTCTTGACCAATAGATTAGTTTATATCCTAACATGAACACAAATCTTGATGTATATTTCATGTCATTACTATCACCATCCTATAAATCAGTAAAACTGATCATATCTAGTTGTGCACCAACATAATAGTGGATCCCAAACTTTCTCGTACTTGTACATAATGCAAGATGCACTTTTCTACTTTCCAATGAAACTCATGTGTATCTTGCATGAATCTGGAAACAACACTCACAACAATAGGCTACCAATTAGTTGTCTGTAGAGTGTACTATCAACTAGTGGTGTGGAACCACCTTCTTCCAACCTGATTCCAGATAAGAAGGGGAAGGGTTTTGCTTTACAATCAATCATATGGATTGTTTTGAGAAAATATCCTATGTATATGGACTATGTGATCATGATTCCCAAAGATTTTTTATTCCCTTCAAGACCATTAAACTACCTTAGCAACCCTATATCAACCATGGAGAATGCCTCACTCAAATATGACTTGATGCCTCTGAACCCAACAACTGAGCCACTAGTGTTGAGCAAGGAATCCACATACAATACAATCAACAGTAAGAAACCTCCCTTCTGCTCCATGTAGACATTGCAGTCATATTTTTACCTCTCAAACTTTCGTGACAGTAAGAATCCATCCATCTTCACATATCATTCCCTTAGGGCTTGCTTGAGCCCATAGAGAGATTTCCTTAGTTTGCAAACCAAGGAGGAATATTTAGTGTACCCCTCAGGATATCTGATATAGATCTCTTCTTCCAAGTCACCATGTAGGAAGGCACTCTTCACATCCATGTGACGGTACCTCCCACTTCTTCGAGGCTGAAATGGCCAAAACTAGCCTTATGTAATCTATTCTTGCAATGTGAGTGAATGTCTCATTGTAGTCCAGCCCATGAACTTGTGATTTCCCCTTTGAAACTAACTTATTATTGTACTTGGTAGTGGTTCCATTAGCTGCTACCATGGTATTGTAGATCCATTTGCATTAAACTAGATTTTTGCTAGGAGGTAAGGAGATAATATTCCAAGTTTGGTTGTCTTGTAGCGAATCAAACTCATCATCCATATCTTACTTTCATCTTGGATCATGGCAAGACTCTTTGTAGGATTGTGGATCTAACCCCATCATCATGAAATTCCTATTTGGGAGAAGTGGATATGTATGGAAAAGTGTAAGGTTTTCATCCTAATGTTGAGATCTTTTTCTTCTTATGTCATTTGGATCCCCAACACTATTCCCGACAGCTTCAATGAGCTTTTGGGACCATTTATGCCTTTGATTTGGAGCAGGTGTTGTATTGGATCCGAATCTACTTGAGGTTTATTCTCAATATCAAGATCTTGATCAACTTAACCCTCATATTCAGACTCTAAATATGAAATATTATTTAAGACATCGTCATCTACAAATGGAATTGATGGAGTAAATATATCTTCATTTTCTTCAACTAAATGTGGATCATGCACATGATCTTCTTCAATTTGAACACTATGCTATGTGATGCACTTTTTGGTTGCATTCTCCATCAATTTATATGCCTTTGCATCATCTACATATCCCAATAATATGCATTCACTACTTTGATCTTGGAAGGATTTCCTCTTATCAGTCAGAATTTTGGCCCATGCTTTGGAGAAAAAAACTCTCACATGTGAGACATTGGGATTATGTCCCATCAATTCTTCAAAAGGAGTGACCCCAATCACTAACTTGTGAGTCACTCTATTCTAGATGTACGAAGTGCAATTTACTTCTTCATCCCACATATATAGTGGAATATTTCTTGCTTCAAGAAGGCATGTAGCCATCTCTTTCAAGGATCTGTTCTTCCTCTCATCTACACCATTTTTATGTGGTGTGTGTGAGATTGAGTGTTGAATTTGAATAGATGTTGAATCACACAACTGCTAGAATTCTCTTTTTATGTACTCTCCTCCATTATCTGATTTGAGTGCTTTGATATTCTTCCCAAGAGTCTTCTCAACTAAGGATTTGAAAAATTTTAAAGTTTCAAACACCTCGCACTTATTCTTGAGGAAGTAGATCCAACAATACCTTGAGTATTCATAAATGAAGGTAAGGAAGTATCTGGATCCATTCATGGATGTTGTGGGAATTGGTCTGAAGACATCACTATGAACTAGGTCAAGTGCAGAGGCAACTCTTATTTCCTTCCCAACCTCATACCTTCGCTCTGGGTGCTTACCTACCAATAAAGCATTACAGACACCTTCAGAGACCTTGATGAGAGGAAAACCCTCAACGATATTCATTGTGCACATGCCAGATATATTTGAATTCAAATTGCCAGATATCTCATGCCAAATCATGCTTGTATCATTAGCATGAGTCAATAAGGCATTAGCATGAGTCAATAAGGCACTTGGATATGAGTCAGAAAGAAAGTGAGAAAATTCATATGCCTTGAAGGTGTGATTTGCAGATCCTTTTGCTATCATATTCCCAGTGGAAATTTCAGAGATCTCCATTGAGTCAGGATCAAATGTGACTCACTTGGATGAGACAATATGGGTAATCTAGTATAAAGACAACAAATTTGTTTCCAGGGAGAGCCCATAGAGGAAATTCTTGAACACTCCATGCTCAAATTTAATGGAACCTTTCCCGATAACCAGTATTTGTGAGTCATATCCTATGTGGATTCCTAGTCCTCCCGAGAGATCCAGAGAAGAGAATGATTCTTTGGAGGAAACCATGTGGTTGGATGCTCCAAAATCAATGAGAAAATCTTGTTCCTAAGAAAATCCTCCTTCAAAACAAGGAATCTCTCATGATCTTCAGTCTTGTTTCCAGCATCAGAATTCTTTGCACCTTTAGGAAGGGAAATATTGTTCTTCTTGAGGATCCTAGACATCTGGTCTATGGTTTTCTTCATACATAGATTCTATGGATGATTTCCTCTCTTGCAGTGAGAGCACTTGGCCTTGCAAAACTTCTTGTACTTGTCCTTCTTGGAACTTTAGGCTCCTTCTGAAGGATTCTGCTTATCCTTAGGCTTGAAATTCATGTTCTTCTTCTATTTTCCTTTCTGCTTCCACTTTTCTTGTGCATTCTTACTCTCCCTAGATAAGAGATCCTAATTCTTGGAGGCTTTGAGATATCCCATCTATATCAGCTTGTCTTGTTCCTGAATAAGAGATTATGTGAAGTCATCAAGGGATGGAATTCGCCAATTAGGAGTTTTCAGTCTCTCAGAGTGAAAGGTGGATACAAACACTGATAATTCCGAGCCAAGTTTGTTCGAAATTGAGAACACCAATTACTCATCCTTCTTGCCAATCCCAAACTTCTTGCACCACATGACAAGGTATTTGAATTTTGAGAAGAATTGATGGATGGTTTTGAAGTTGCTGGGATGCATAAAATTCAACTCATTCTCCATAATATGGCCTCTCAGCTCATATTTCTTACCAAATAGGAATTTGAGCTTCTCCCATACTTCCTTTGAAGTTTTCAATCCATCAATATGGAAGAGTAACTCCTTGGAGATATGAATGCACATGAAGCCAAATTCTTCATCCAGCTTTTTCAAATCATCTTCAACTTCTCAAGAGGCTGCTGGGGTTCGACCTCCCTTCCCATGGTAACCATTTACATACCTTTTTTGCGAAACACTATATGCATATCATCCCTCCAATTAAGATCGTTGAAGGGTGTGAGGATCTTGGGTGTCAAGGATGCTGAATTCTCCATCTTGCAGCTTCAAGGAGAAACACAATTCTTCAAAATTATTCAATTTACCTACAAAAACACTTCAGTTCAAAGTTGAACCAATTCAATCACTCTCCACTTCGACATGTTCACTTTCTCTGGGTGCATCACACCTAGATATACTTCTCTATAGGGAAAATTTTAGGGGCGGAATTTATCCCAAGGGAAAAATTATAGGGGTCACAAAAAATTCTTGAGAGAATTTTTAATATAAAATGGTTTTTTTTTTAAGTTAATAAATTAGTCCCATATTTATTAAAACCATAAGGGTGTGAAATCAATTAGCCAACACATGGATTTAGGGAAAAATTAATTTATCCATATGAAATATAGCTAAAATTGTGAGTTCGCCCGCGTATTTCCTATAATGGAGGGGAATATATGTTTGTTATCTCGATTTCCCCCTAATGGAGGGGAAGAGAGGTTGGTTCTCCTGATTTTTTGTTCATGGAGGCGTTTAGCACTTAGTTCACCTAGTTTTTTTAGTTGTAGAGGTGATTAGCAGTTAGATCGCCCCATATTTGTGGACCTTAGGGAAAAATGCAATTAGATCGCCCTAGATTTATGGACGGTAGGGAAAAACACAGTTAGATGGCCCTCGTATTGAGGTAGATATGGACTAGAGGGATTTTGATCTCCAAGTTTCATGGTAAATAATAAAATCAGGTGTTTTGGATCTCCATATTTCATGGTATATACAAAATGCGGCGGTTTCATCTCCCAGGTGAAGAATTCAGCGGTTTCTGACCTCCATATTTCATTCTAAATAAGAAATTTGCCAGTTTTAGCTCCTTGGCGAAGAATTTTTTTATTCAAAATTGGTCCACATGTAGAAAAACATGGAATGATCTACCAAAATGGGGACAATTTTTTCCTATATAATGATGCAAGAGTCATCAATTCAACCCGTAGAAACCCACATGAAGAACCATCATATCTTTGCATGAATCTTGACAATGGTTGAGAGGTTGAGTGGAGAATCTCATCATTTGTTCAAAGCTTCTTGGGGTCTACATTCTTTACAGAGGAAAATATCTACATTTTTTCAAAGTTCGTTGGGGTCTCCAGTCTTTACAAAGGTTACTACAAAATTTCAACAAGTTTCATGGTTGATACTAAATGCTAGCAATTCCACACTGAGGTGAGAAATTGATATGTCTGTTCCTTTAGCACTGTAGGGATTTTTATCTCTTTTTCTTATGCTCAAATAGAGTTACATTGACATATTTTTTCTTGGGTCCAGAGCATATGAAATTTCAAGACATGGTACACAACTTCCCAATCTCCTTTGAAACTGTCAGAACAACATCATAATCATTTGAAAAGACTTCCCAAACTGCCAAATTATTGCTTCTAGACATGATATTTGAGATTGTTCATTCCTTTTTACTTGGACAAATTGATCAAGAACATGGATCCATTGATGTTTCACCAACATGTCCATACCAACATGAGTAATCGGGTCACTTATAGTTTCCTTTACCCATGGAATGACTATTTCAAAACTTTCCTACCAATGGAATGCCAAAATAAACCAAGAAATAACTTTTATGTACAAATATGTCCTCGAATCTAACCCAAATTTTCCCTTTAGATCTTGTTACACCTTATATTATGAGGAAAAGTTCCCAAAACTTCATATTGCTACTCTTTTACATATTCACACCCAAAACTGCCTAAAGGAAAGTTCTCCATTGGAGGAGGACATGGACAGTCCTTAACTATGCCCATAACTGAAAATGAATACTTGTAGGCCCTACATTTAGGAGAAGATGACATTTACTTCCCTTTTCACCAATGAACCTTGCCCAAAATGTCCCTTTCTTCCTAGGCTAGCTCATAATTCCCAACTAAACACCCGATGCAAATAGGGGGATAACACATATCAAAAGAAGAGATCAAATCAGTGATAGAGTTCTTTCAGAACTAAAAAAGTCCATGTCCCAATGGTTGCATAATAAAATGTATTTGATTTATTATATTATTTAATGAAGGAATATAAATTGAGAGTGATGAAAGAATTCTATACTTTCTGGTTAAAAATATCCACAATGTGATTAGGGTGGTTCATGACGGTTCACCTTCAATAAAAAGAAAAAAATGTCAGCTATGGTTCTCCAGCTAGATTTGTCTAAAGGCTATGGTAAGGTAAGTTGGCAGTATCTGAGGTTAATGATAATCTAATTGGGATGAATTTAGAGTTAGTAAATTGGATAGCAGGATGTCTGTCTTCAGTTTTCTCTCTCTCCTTATAATTGGGTCAACCTCCTTATACTGGGAATTAAGACATGCCCACCCTATGTCAAATTCTATATTTTTGTCCTATATATCTTACTACTAATAATGATATTTAGAATGGGCACGCATCTCCCTTTGTTGATCATGTGGGTCTATATAAAACTTATAAGAATGTAGCCTCAACTTTTGATGAAAAAAATTGAAGTATGATATTGAGTGCTTTATGGAAGATTATAACACAGTTTGTTAATGCATTAAGGTGGAAATTGTTCCTTATCTTGTTATTTTCCATCCTAATTCCATCCCTAACTATAAGTGGTAAAAGGTATCCATGGACTTCATCACTTTTATATTTATCTTTGAAGGTAAGTATTCTATCATCTTGGTAGTTCATCGTTTAAATGAGTATAATCATTGAATTTATTTGACTTTCAATTTATGAATTATAGGTTTATTTAAGAATGCATGTAATCTCTATAGATTATCCCATTTCATAACTAATGATAGATCTCTCAATATTTTCAATCACCTATGGAAATAAGTTTTCAACTACCATAGATATCTTTTGATATGAGTACTTCATATCACCCTGAAGAATATGGGAAATAAAGGTAATTAATAAGTGATTCTAGGAATATCTTCATATGCATATATGTAATAAGTAGGGTAAATTGAAAAGGTGATTGCATCAAGTTTAAAATACTACTATAATGAAACTACTTGCCTCTATTCCACAAAACATGACCTTAATTTGGCGGTTTCTACATGTAGTCGAGTGAGTGGAAACCCCTAATAAGAGGAAGCAGAGGGGACTTACATTTTACAAGGGAGGAGGTTTAGAAAATCCATAGAAACCAAACATTACAGGAGGGGAATGACTCATGGTTAATCAAATTCATTGGAATGATGAAGGAAGTTCCATTGGAATATGTTTACAACCCAAGTTGTCTTCGAGACCATGTACGATTAAGCATAATAAGGAATTATATGGATATGAATATTCATCAGTATCTAAATATTGGGTCATTCAAAATGTTAGAGTACTTATTGTATCTACAATTATACATGAAAGGAAAAAAAATATTTAGCATTCTCAAGGATAACTTATCTATGTGAACAAATTGCATGAAGATCCAAACTTATCAGCAGTACTTTGAAAGATAGATGGTTTTCAATTTGAGATTGTTGATGTAATTGTAACTTCGGAATGAATTCACTTGTGTTTCTTATGTATTGTAACCCGATGTTTATTTCGGGATGTGTCTGTAATGTAATTGAGTCATGTCATGCCTCAATGTTCCGATCGGGTGTTTCTATAATGTAAACAAGTCATGTCAAGTCATTGTGGGTAACCCTCCTATTGGTCAAGGGTTAAAGTCCCCGCAGTTCCAGGGCACTAGGGTTATTAGACTCTCCTAGAGAAGTCGACCATGTAGGTTATTGTCAAGTCAGGAATTAGTATAAATAGAGAGTGATCCTCTCTATTTATCACATACTCACTCACACTCAGTTGTAGCTCATAGTTGAGGAAGAAAAAGACACTAAGGCTAGGAAGAAAGAGGCTACTACTGTCGGGAGATCATCTTACTATTTTGGGGTTTTACTTTTGGTGTTGATTCTATCTCTGAGGAAGTTGTGGGGTTTTCTCCATTTATGGTTTCCCCGAGGAAAAACACTATGTTCATTGTCTCATGTGTTTGATTACTATGCTTGTTATTCTCTCAGTTAAAAGATCCTAATATAATGCTAGCTTAATCTTAAAAATCTAACATGGTATCAGAGCTAACCTGAGAAGAAGACACTATGTAGCTGCCGAAACTAGGGATTCCTAATTTTTGGATCTATATCCATAGTTTTTCAGCAAAAGAGGGTTGGAAAAACTCTCCTCCCTAGGGCGCATCTTTCTGTTGAAGCATAATCCAATTTTGAATTTTTTTAGTTTTGGACCCGACACTACTGCCGAAAATTAGGGATTTCCACAGAAGTGGAATTTTTCAGTGACCCCCGGCCTGGATTGATCTCCTCCTCTAAATCGAAGTTTAGAGATCAAGATCAAAGCATTTCGTTGGACAGAACTCTGGAAAATCCAAACTCTAATCCGCTCCTGAACCAACACTGTAGAATTTCAGCTCCAAATCCAGATACGACATCTTGACCTGTTAAGATCTAAATATTTTGTATTTCCATTTGAGGTTCTCAATTAAGATGTCTCATCATACCAAACTTGGTGAAAAGCTTGAGGGATCTGATAACTTCCAATCCTGGAAGTATAGGATCTCCCTGGTCCTCGAAGAAAATGAGTTGGACTCCTACATCAATGAGGAGGTTCCAGTTCTAGAGGGAGATGAGGCTAAGGCCTTACACAAGAAGAAGCTGGTTATGGCAAAGAGGATTATTGCTGATTCAATCAAGGATCACCTCATACCACAGGTGTCCTCCCTAAAGACACCTAAAGCTATGTTTGATGCCCTAACCAAACTGTTTGAAGGAAAGAACATAAACTGGACCATGACTTTAACGAACCAGTTGAAGAATGTGAAGATTTAGAATGCAAAGACCATCCAGTCTTACTTCACACACTAGTGGAAAATGAGAGATTAGTGACCAAAAAAATGACCAAAATCCGCATATCAATGATCACTTTTGGTTTGGCAATCGCTGGTGGCTAATTTGCGGTCTTTTATTACATGACCAAAATTGGTCATTTTTATTTTGGTCATTTATAGCTTGTCGGTTGGTCATTAATTTGGTCATATATTTGAATCAATGACCAAATATATGACCACATTTGTGACCAACTTAATGATCACATGACAAGCTAAAATATGACCAAATTTGGTCGCGTAATAAAAGACCATGAATTAGCCACCAAAACTGATTTTTGGTCATTGATATGCGAATTTTGGTCATTTTTCTGGTCATTTGTATTTCATTGTTTGGTCACATGACAAGCTAAAATATGACCAAATTTGGTCGCGTAATAAAAGACCATGAATTAGCCACCAAAACTGATTTTTGGTCATTGATATGCGAATTTTGGTCATTTTTCTAGTCATTTGTATTTCATTGTTTGGTCGTGTATTTCTCAATTATTGGTCATTTTATTTGCGAATTTTGGTCATTAATCTCATTTATTGGTCACTAATTTAGTCATTTTTAGTCACTTTATGTATGGTCATTATATTTTAGTAGCTTGAATGGTGTCCATTATTAATGAATATAAGTTTTTAATATGATATTATGTTTAAATTAATAAAAAAGAATCATACATTTATTCTCATCTAATACACATGTGAATTATGCAGTCACATTATAATTAATTACAACACTTGTAAATAAAATCTAATACACATGTAAATCATGTAATGTCATATTAATTAGTTTTCAGAGGAAAAAATACCAGCCTTTGTTATTCAAAAGAATAAAAAAACATCATTTACATAGCATCAAATGTCTGAGCATAATCAGCAATCAGAGCATCACAAAATAACAAATGTAATCATGCGAACTGCTGCATCCATATAGAAGGAACTAAAGTCTGATCATAGCAGACTTTTCTCATCATCCCTGTTATAACTAGTCAGATAATACTGAGAGTATCGGAGGTGATCAACAATCAGATAATCCGGAGCAAGACTTGCTAGCAAAGTGGACTGAAACCAAGACAGGAACAATAAAATGCATACACTACTTCATGTTATATGCATCATCATCATCAACAGCAGTTTGTGTAGCAAAAGGATCTATGGTTCCTTCACTGACTGTAGTAGTAGCTGCTCGATCTGTGAACCGGAATTCTGACCCAAAACCTCGAGACTGCTGTAAAGTTTGAGCAAATGCTTGATATTTACGTATATCTGCATCACTAACACTCCTTCGAGCATATTTCATTGATTCCTCAAAATGAGCTACCTTTATATCTGCAACTTCAGTTTCATCCTCATCCATGGCTTCAGGGTTTTCTTTTCTTTTCTTTTCTTTTTCGATGTCCTACATACGACAGAAGAGCAAAATTCATTCAAATATTCCAAGGCACTGATAATTAAAGCAAAGATTTTGCATTTTCTTTCTTTCCAAAAGTACCCTAAGGAAAAATATTAATGTACAAAATTGATCATCATATACTGGAACATGAATTGCTCAACATCTTCCAAGGGTGAGGAACACACCTCTAAGAGCCATGTAACAGTTGTAAATCTTAACCACCTCTGCTAGCCATGTTAGAGAGCTGTCAAATACAACTGCAACAGTAACAGAAAGAAATCAAAAATTAAAAAATATATAATCTTCTTTTAAACATATCCAGTCCACATGAAGAATAAGAGCAACATTTTCAGTTCATCATACAACACATGGCAGAAATCACTGTCAGATATAAGGCAAACAATACTAGTTTTGATACCTCTTGACCATTACATGTGACTAATAAAGGCAAAGCCCAGAGAAAAGAAAACCTTCTTTATTTGTCTCCCAAAAGCAATTATATCAGAGTAATAAGCTTTCTTGATAGGAATTTCCTCCATAGCTTACAAACAGACCCCATAGACTGGAAATAATTGTGTGGCACAAGTGCCAGACAATGCTTAGCAACATCATCCGGAAGCCCTGGCAAAAGAGCAGATTCAGGCCCAATATTACATGACATGGCATCTGTTGGCAATGTTTTTTGGTGTATGGAAGGGCTGATATATATTCCATTGACATGAATTCTAGTTTTTGTCTTCAATAACTCGCAGGTTGTAGCCGCTTGCAGCATTTTTGTATCGTTTCTTAACTCATAG
>LPNX010802747.1:38518-78572 GCA_001517045.1 Pseudotsuga menziesii | reverse complement strand
GCATGTCATCCTTGAACATAGCACTCTTTGCCTTCCGATACCCATGTTTCAGTGTACATCTATGTTCAGCTACCACTTTGAGTTTTCTGACTCCTCCTCTTGTCCATTTTACCTGGGGAATCTGATCATGTCTCCTACATGACAGATAAGTCTAGTTGTCCTATCTATCTTTTATACGCTGCCTTGGGTCATCTCTGTGTCGTGCTCACTGTTCAAGGATTCTTCTCACTATCTGATTTATAGCCTGATCCAATCACCGTTATATCTGTTATCCTTTTCCTTGTGTCTAACTTCTTTTGCCCAGTTCCTAGTCACTCTTGTGATCCGTTGGAGGATCTATTGCCTTACCTATCACAGTATGGTTCAGTTTCATCACTTCCTGATGACGAAGACCTAGAGTTTGACGGTAGTACCTCTGGATTCAGTTTCATCATTGGTGAACTCCTTTGCTTCAGTTGTCAATTATCATCTATTGGTTGACAAACTGTTGAATCCTCTCCATGTTCGACTTCAGCTTACCCTTATTCACATGGCTTGGATTGTACTTGGTTCTTTGGGATCTTGTATGAAGACCTTAGTTCCTCACTTATGAACTAAGTTGCGCAAGACTATGTTCTGTTTCTATATCCAGCTTCCAGATCTTTGAAGACTCATTATTGTTATATTGTGGTTTTGATCCACCTTTGTACATACGTGGTTTTACCCGTATTATATGATGTACTCTCATATTGTAAAGGAGCTAGTGTTCCAGTAAATTGAACATAGCATCCTCAGATATAGCTTTGTATATGACATTATTATGTATTGGTTTCAAGTACTCTTTCTGCTCCACTGGACTTCTAAGTTTCTCCAGAGTTAGTATTATAATGTATTTCGGCCATCGTTCCCCTCTGACCTCACACCTTAGGGGGCATCTGTTATACAGCTGATTGGCACCTCTCCGTCCGAGTGCTGACATCCCTCAGGTCGGCACACAAAAGGACACTTATGGATTGAGGTTTGCCTAGTTTCATTATACCTTGGTTGATGATGAAATACATTACCTATATGCCCAGCTAGTTACTTTGCTATTTTGAGATTTTGAGTGCATGCGCGACTATCTCTATTGGCATCTCGTGCATATGCGCGAGTGTTATCTTCAGCAGGTCGCGCATACATCTATGCGCGGGTTGCTCTTGTACAGAGTCATGCATGATGCGCGGGTTGCCTTACTACAGACCCGCGCATATCTTCCTCAAAATTAGTTTTTAAAAACACGCGTTAATGGGAGATTAGTTGTTTCATTTACCTTAATCCCATTAACTGCTGCAACCTCCCTAACCTTCGAGAACTGCCTCATTTCCTTCAGATAAATAGAGGCCTTGGGGAGGGTTTTATATATTCATACTTGGAGAGCAAAGTTATGCTGGTGGATTTTCTACAGAACCTTTGGAGCAGAGAAACTCAGAGTCCTTTGGGGACAAAGGAGTCCCTTGTTCAGACATTGGGTTGTAACCTAAACTCCCTCTATTATTGTTAATAAAGCAGATTACTTCTTCCATATTGTGTTTCATGTGTTGTGGCTTGGTAAATGTTTATATTTCATTATAATATGTTATTTGCCTAACCTGCATCTTTATATATGAATCATACTGTATATTTGAAGAATCTTTGTTAACAGGTTGAAGGAGGAACTATCCTGGAGATTGTAGAGGTGAAGCAAAGAGGAAGGAGTTAGCTTGGATCAACCTTCGTTTATTACAAGTAAGTTCCTGCTACTTCCCTATTTCCTATTTGTGCTTTTATAATCAAATTGTCTGCAAGGTCATAGTATGTTGGTAACCCCCAAACCTAGGTTATTAGGTGAATTATCCATTACAACAATGAGTGAGAGAGAGAGAGAGAGAACAACCTATTGGAGATCATCTTTATGTTTTTGGGTTTTACTACTTCCATTGGTGTTCATTTTATCTCTGAGGAAGTTGTGGGGTTTTCTCCTTTATGGTTTCCCTGAGAAAAATTCGCTGCCTTTTGTCTCTTGTGTTTATTGTTGTGCATGTTATTCTCTCAGTTAAAGATCCTAAGATAATGCTAGCTTGAATTATAAAATATAACAAGTTTCCCTTGCTGATAATTTCTATATGATGGTTGGATCTGATCCACAATCATATCAGGAAGCATCTCATGACCCAATATGGAAATCAGCCATGTAAGAAGAATTCAATTCTCTACAAGAGAATTAAACTTGGGAATTGGTTCCCTTGCCTCCCAAGAGGAATATTGTGCAATGCAAGTGGGTCTATAGGACCAAATTTTCTGCTTATGGGTCTGATATAAAATATAAGGCTATATTAGTTTCCAAAGAGACCTTTGCACTGATTGCAAATATAGACTCTATGAGGCTAGTTTTATCCATTGCTGCTAGTAAATTCTGGGAGGTTCACCACATGGATGTGAAAAATGAATTTATTCATGGTGAGGTACAAAAATATATATATTCATCAACCTGAATGTTTTCAAGAGGATCCTTTCTTTGTTTTAAGGTTAAAGAAGTCATTCTATGGTCTCAAGCAATCCCTAAGGGCTCGGTATGCCAAGATGGACAGTTTTTTGCTATCAATTGGATTTGTTCGATGCAAATCAGATCCTAATGTTTATTTGTATCATATTGGTGATGTATTTAAGGTCATTGTATTGTGTTTTGATGATATTTTGATTACAAGTATCTGCACCAAATAAATTGGGTCAATTAAAGCATCTTTACAAAGTGAATTTGCAATGACTGATCTAGGATTGCTAAAACAATTTCTTGGTTTGGAAATTGAGAAATATGAAAGAGGAATCATGATAAGCTAAAAAATGTATGCTTCAAAACCTTTTTTAAATTTCAATATATCTGAATGTAAGGAATCCAAGTTCTCATCCCTTTGTGGCATAAAACTAGGTGAAATTTTTGACTCCCCATTGGTAGATTTCCCATTGTACAAACACCTAGTCGGGAGTTTGTTGTATCTTACACATAATAGAAATGATTTAGCATATGTTTTTAGTGCTATATAAATATATATGAATCATCCACATGAGATCCGTTGGAAGGAATCCAAGAGGATCATCCAGTATGTACAAGCCACTAGGAACTTCGGGGTACACTACATAGCTAGTTCACCACTACAACTAGTAGGATTTTCTGATTCAGATTGGGATGGAGATCCAAGTCATGGAAATCCCACTTTAGACTTTGTATTCATGCTTTCCAATGGTACAATATTCTGGTTAAGTAATAAACAACACACTATTTCCGTTTCTTCAGCTGAGGCCGAGTACAGAGGAGTAGTGAATGCAACTACACAATGTGTGTGGTTGCAAGGCATTCTTTGGGAATGCTCTTCTCTACCGGGGAATATTTTTTGTTAAGTTGTACTAATTCAAGGTTAATGGGGGGTGCTAGAATAGTAATCCTTCCCTAGTACCTAAGTTTATTCCTTAGTCAATTTCTTTTGCTTATATGCATTGAGTTGTTATGGTTTAGACTTAAGGAAATTGATCTAGGAGGTGAACTAGTTATTTTCAAGCCGTTCACACACACAGAGTAGTGCTCTAGCTTGGTCAACCCAGCACATGTGTGCCATCATTAATTCCTTGGAGCTCTACTTCCTTGTTTTGGGGAATTTGGGTTTGACTAGGGGCACTAGTGTTGTATTTTGTCCATTTTTGGTCTCCTAGTGCATTTATTATGCTCCTTGAGCCACTCCCACACATATACTTTCTCACCCATGCATGCCTTAGACTCATTATTATCCTAGAACACCTAACCAATGTTCACACAATTTTTCTCAACCATTTGGGCTGAGTTGGAGCTCCATTGGTCCACCTAAGGGTTATCGAGGTCAAATCTTTCCATGACACATGTACACTCCCAAATGGGTTCCTAAGCCTCATAGTTTATTCCTAATGTAATATATTCTTGATATAAACACATACAGATATTAGACAGTTCAATAATATATACTTTGTGTTCACATGTGTATGTAAATTCTGTTACTCTTTCATGCTTTTTGCTGGTTTTTGGAAACTAATTCGAATTGTGAGAGTATCTTGCACTCCTAGATCTATCTGTGAATCAAATTATCACAAAAATCCAACTCAAACCACTTTATTTTTTCTTCTCCCTAGGATTAATGGACATCAACAAAAACCGCCACCTGTTTTACCCCATTTAATCTAGTCCATGGTGTGGAACGAGTTCTTCCCATTGAATGTTAGATTTCATCACTACGCCTTGCCATCGAACTTATACCTGATACCTCACCATTAGAACAATGCCTACTTATGATTGAATAAACCAATGCGGGCCATTGCACTTATCTCCAACTGATTGAAGCAACTAAAACTCGATCGAAGTTCCATTTTGACTCCCACGTCCATCCATGCACCTTAGGCAAGGGTGACCTCATCCTCATCTATGACCATGCCAATAATAATTTAGGAAAAGAGAAATTTGATTACATGTGGTATGGCTCATATGTCATCCATCAATTTCATGGCAAGGGGGCATACATCCTTGATGACTCGGATGGTCACCTCTTGAAGAATCCCCACAATGGGCTCTACCTCAAGAGGTTCTATTCCTGAAGTTTCCCACCATGAGTACCATTTTGTCATAGTTTTTATTTTTTGTTTTGCATCGTTCTTACCATGAGTCTCATAATTTTTTTCCTTGGTTGTTCCATATGGATCCCACCTCACCTTGCTTTGTTGGTTTCGCTGATGGAGAAAGTAGATTATCTCCTAATCTCACCTCAGCTGTGTGGGTCATTTATTCCTCGTCATATGAGTTGATCCATATCGATGGCATGTGTGTTGGTATTTCTACCAACAACCAGGCTGAGTATGATGGTGTCGCTAGTCTCCTGAATGCCACCCTTCACTTGGGTATTCATAACCTTGATGTCTTCTTAGACTCCCAGTTGCTTGTCTCCCAGTTGAATAATTGCTACCAGGTATGTGATCCTTGTCTCTTTAGAAATTTCCTACACACTAGACACTTGGTTAGAAATTTTGAACCCATTTCCGATCATGCATGTTACCGATGTAATGTCCCCAGTTTCGACCCCGTTTGCATGATGTATATAATATAATTAATCATGGTGAGAAGCTCAAGGCAAAAGCCCCACCATCGATTTGGCTGTGTATGTTTCGGCAATGAGGAAATTTGCCGATGGTATGTTGTGCTATTTGGCACATTTTAATTCGGCATCATGTAAACCCGCACATCAATTAAAATAAACCACAGCCAGCTATGGCAGTGCAACGTTGAATGAAAAGGGCATGGTTCCAAAGGATAAGGGGTGGGGGATGTCAAACCTTGGTTATGGGGGAAAAACCCATGTTTTGTCACCTTGTTGATTTTCCATCTTCCCTTGTCAACCTCTTTAATGCTTCAGCTGGTGGTTGGAGGAGTTATTGCTGAAGTGGTGGTGGTTGCGGCAGGTTGTCAGCCTTACCCACTTGCTCACTCCACCCACGTTGCCCATTCTTCATCCTCACGCACTCCTCCCTGGTCTATTCACTCACTCACCACGATTTTGGGTCTGTTGGTTCCTCACGCACAGGTTTTGGACGAATTTGGTCTCACGTGGGCATTTTGTTCCTCTCCACGAGTTGCTGAAGCACCCACGCACTGTAATTTGCGTCCTTGCTGTCGTTTTGTTCATCCACGGGAAAAATCGGAGTTGTTTTATCCTCATGCAGGGCCTCTACTACTGGAATCCTCATGCAGAAAATCGGGTATGTCTTTCCCGTGCATTTTTCTGTTGGGTGCGAGTCTTTCCTCACGCACAAGATGTTTGGGTCGTTTTTCCCATGTAGAGAGCCGTGCTTGCTGTTTGTGTTGGGGCTGTTGTCTTCCCCATGAGTTTTGTCGGCCGTGGGTTCCAATTTCGTTTTGGACCACTGTGGATTGCCAATTCATGGGTTGAATTTCCCTTGTCTGTCCATGCTGGGAGTTGTTCTTCTCCTTTGTTGGGACTGTGTGATGTTTCCCAACCATTCTATTGAGGAATTGTGTGTGTTGTTGGCTGAATTTCCCTGTTTTGGGACTGTGGACTATTGTTATCCTTCATGGTGTGTTGTGGCTGCTGATATACCCTGGTTTGGGTGCTGTTGTTGAGTTGTTTTGGCCACGTTAGGGCCAAAACCTACTCTTAGTTGCCTTATAGGCTGGAGCTGTGTCTCACCTTTCGTTTGGGACTGTCATCGGTCATTTTGCTTCTTCACAGGGTTGTGAAGGGAATTTTTTTGCTGTTGGTATGCAGTGGTTAGTCCCTTGGACTGTGCTGGCTTGGCTTGTTTGTTGACAGCCTGTGAACCCAGCTGTGATTGGTTTGCTGTTTATGTCCCCTTGGCTATGTATAAGCCTGCAATTGACCCTTATTCCGGAGGAATCATGCCCAGCTCGGGGGTGGCAGCGTTGCTGAGAGATTGAGGAGCAAGCTGGCCTATGGTTGGGTGGAACGTTGCAGCGACGTAGCTGGTTGCGGGTGAATTCTTCATCAAAGATAAGTACTGTTGTTTACTTCAGCTCTGTAATTTATACTGATGTTGAATGCTGGAAATGTGTTCTTTTGCTTCCGCTGTATGATTGAATATAAATGCATCTGTGTATGCTTAATTCCAGCATTGTTTTCATTTGTTTTATGTTTTTGGGGCCATTTGCCCGGTTGTGTTGATGTCTTGGTCGCGTCCTCTTCGTCGGTTGAGGGACGGGGACGTGACAATATGGTATCAGAGCACATGGTTGCAACAGTGGGCCTCTATGGGCCAAGAAGGTGCAGTGACAGAAGGTAGAATCACCTTCTCTGATCATAGTTTGACAGCAGCAAACTTCAAAAATCGCCTAAGTGTTGACAGCAGTCGGAAGGCTTAGCAATTCCCGGTCCGCAGTTGTGGATGCGAAAAAGGTTAGACCGTCGACGTAGTAGTGGGAAAACGAGTTCAGAAAACAGTCTAAGTGTTGAGCGGTCGGACCACTGGAGGAAGTAGAATTCCGCCATTGCGGAAGGGGGGATGAAGTCAACGTTCGTTGTTGCAGACGAGTGGGTGAAGTTCCTCGTCCGACCATTGCGGACGAGTTCACAGAGTTAACCTCCAACCGTTGCGGATGGAGGAGCAATCTCGCATCCGACTCTAGATCCGTCCGATCGCCGACGCCGCAGAAAAATTTCAAAAATTCGGCTAAGTATGGAACGGTCGGGCCATTGGAGGAAGTAAACTTCCGCCGTTGTGGAAGGATGGGTAAAGTCTTCCGTCTGCCGTTGCGGATGGCTAAACCATCCCGCGTCCGATCCGAGATTCCGCCGACGTTCGACATTCAAGTTGTTGCAAGCACCAATCGGAAGAGTTGGCGAAGTGGGAGTTTGTCGTTGCGGACGGATTGGCGAAGTCTCCCGCCCGCCATTGCGGATGGCGAATCACTTGGGCTTCCAATTGGAAAGGCTGCCGACAGCCGCCGTTGTGGAAGGTAGAAGCTTCCGGGGAGCCGCAGTCGCGGAAGGGTTGGAACACCCGGAGAGCCGCCGTTGCGGAAGGCTGAGAGTTTCCGGGGAGCCGATTTTGCGGAAGACAGAATGGTCCAGGAGCCGGTTCGGCGGAGGAAAGAATGGGAAAGGAGCCGATGTTGCGGCTGGGAGATTGGTTGGAGAGCCGATACGGTGGAAGAGAGAATGATGGAGGAGCCGATACGGCGGGAGGAACAATGGTTCTGAGAGCCGATTTCAACTGTTTTTAAAAGGACTTTTCAAATGTTTTACAGAGAATTTTCAGGGGCTGAAAAAAGGAAAAAATGGCAGCGGGCTAATGCGCCAAATTGCGCGAAAAACAATAATTTACAAAAAAAAAAAAAAACGAGGGAACTGGCCTCGACCCGCCCTGCAGTGGCGAAGCCACAAGGGGGCAAGCCCCCTTGACCCCCGTCGTCCCTTGAGACAGTCGTTCTTGTGAGAAGGAAAATCCTGTGTTTTGGGCAAGAGTTCGAATCAGAGGGATTTTCACAAGGGACAAGAAGGATTCCAAAAATGCAGCTGCCAAAATGGCTCTAAGATCATTAGAAGAATGTGAAAATTCTACATTGCAGTGGTGTAAAATGCCAAGATTGGTGAAAGTCTTCATTCTTAGAAGGGGTGTGGTTTTCACATCCGAGGTCGGAATGACGCGTGTGAATAGGAATTGGAAAGCTTATCCAGTAGGGAACAAGGATAAGTGACCAGAATCTAAGCATGAAGCAATAAAGTGCTAATGATGGCTGCTGCTATCAAATGGAAAAAGCTGGATAGTTGCATGCCCAGGGGCGGCAAGGACTATGAAGTCAACCAGCTGCTGTGTGGAAAAGGAATTCCATGAGAAGATGAGGGATTTGAAAGGGAAGTTTTTCATTAGACCCTATCTTGCTGATTATAACTTCATTTCCCAAGTTTATGCTTGAATTGCATGGGGATATGTATTGCATGCACAGGATATTGCATGATTGATAAGAACATTGGAAATTTTATATATTATAATGAAACACTAATGATAATCATTGTTTTGATGTTGGCATTAGTGGACAAACCAATGATGACATGGACCCGGTTGAATATGTTGCTGATGCTGAGGAATGTGACCAGCAACCCTATGGAGAAGGGATAAGGCAACAAGTCCATGACAATAGTTAGTGAGCAAATGCTGCAATCTCCAGCAAAGGACCAACCAAATTGGTCATGTCAAGGGCGTAAGTAAGACCCATGCAGGTAAGAGTTTGCTTATGACAAATTCCATGGATTGGTCCAGGTAAGAGACCTCATACCATGTGAATATTGGAATGTAGAAAGGTGTCATGCCTATACATGATTAATGATATTGATTATAGTAATGCATCCTATATGAGGTAGCCATGGTTGGGCCATGGTATGGTTGAATGCATAGTTTGCCTGAATCAATGCAAGGTAGCGTTGAATGGACATGCATTAAGAAGATTTTATGAATCTTGTTGTTATACAATGGATGTATGCCTATGAAGGGTGTGAATGACTGACTGCATAAGTGTAGGTGAAATGTTGTGATGTATGGCATGAATGCATTGAGATGAGTGCATGTGAAATTATGAATAACTAACAGTTGAAATGGTGAATTAATGATAATCCTGGAACTGTTTCGAAGGTTGTTATGAATGCAGGATAGTCATGAATAAGTGGCTGCCAGAAATACTCTATGGAAGAGCAAGGTGGTATGAATGATACGCTTGTGAAGTAAGGGTATCCAAACCTTCATTTAATTACATGAATGATGTGATTATACCTTGCAATGTTTGCATGATAATGATTACATGAAGTAAATGAGCTTTGAGAACACTGATGTGACTAACCTTTGAAGTATTTGAATTTTATAAATTCTGGAAATGCTTCAGTGACAGTTGTAGCAATGAGATAGTATATGCATCTGTACTTACCCAATGTTTGGTTGATGGAAGCTCATGTTTCAGGTAGATTATTTTAAGAACGGCATTGAGAGGTAAGACCCTGACCAATGCTGGAATCTACCATGTGAAAGAGCTTGTTAAATTTGAATTGTGAATTTCAAATATTGCTGACAACTACTAGTCACTATTGGCTTGCATAAGCTTGTGTTTGGTTGTTGAAGCTTGTGTTTCAGGTAGATTATTTTTAGAACGGCATTGAGAGGTAAGACCCTGACCAATGCTGGAATCTACCGTGTAAAAGAGCTTGTTAGATTTGCATTATGAATTTCAGATTTAAGAAAATGCTGACCACTTATAGTCACCATTGGCTTGCACAAGATTGTGTTTGGTTGGTTGAAATTCATGTTTCAGGTAGATTATTTCAAACAAGACAGTGAGAGGTAAGTTCCTGACCACTGCCATAATCTACCATTTATGAGAAGAAGTCTCATGGTTGTGAAAATTAGTTGGTACGGGTTGTTAAATTTGAACTGTGGATTTCGGATTTAAGAGGTACTAACGACTACTAATCATTGTTGACCTGTGTGAGATTGTGTCAGGAGGGACACATGGTAAGTGGGTATTCATGTTATGATAATAAGCATAAAATTATAATGAGCATAGTAATGCTGCTTACAAGAAACCCACAATTGAGCAAGTCAATTTATGTAATAGATAGAATTGCAAGATTCTTGTTGAATTTAATTACTAATGTCATAGCTTGGTTATGGAACGATCAATTTGGATTGTAGTATCAGGTAATGACTGACGGTTTGGCTATTTGATGAATGTGTCAGGAGTACACACTGCAGGAAGATCATGTGTGATGACCTACAAGAGCCAAGCTTCATGGGAAGGTTTTCCCTTATCTTGGAAATGGGGTTCGGGTGAAACTCCATTAGACATTTTTGAAAATGTCTCATCTGCACTGCATGTTTGGTGATAACATGAGTGAGATGGTATGAATTATGTCAGTGAGACATGTGTGGATATGAAATGTAAACAGGAAGCGGGATGGGGCCTTGGTTTGCTTAAACCTGGTGATTGGAAACCACACAGACAGAGCTAGAGGGCTGGCTTTCTTCTCCACAACCCCGGGATAGCACTAGAAGGGAATGCAGGGCCTGAGGGACTGTGTAGCAGAGAAGGGACTGATTCCTTGTGCTAGGTGTGTGTGTGGGTGTTATAGAAGTCAGGCTAGTTCTGGTGTAGGTGTTCCTATCTCTGTAGCGAGCTCACCAGCTTGGCATTCAGTTTTTCCCAACTCCTTGACGGTGCCTAACAGATATAAAGGCATACTGCGACGACAAATGGATAAGTGTTCTGTAACCCTTGCTATGAATATGCATGTCTAATTATTAAATTCCATATGTAGAACATGTTTTGATTTATTTCCATGATGACCGATTGCTTGAGTATGCATAGGGCCTACATGGCACACACCGGAAGAGAGTGCACACTTTTCCGATGTTGAGTCATGAAAGGGTTTTCAATATTGATTACACTCTGGGGAGTGGACGCACTCCTGGTGTCTCAATATTTGATAGTGAATGATATGAAATGTGATTACAGTTTTAGAGCAATGACGTTGATGAGTTTGCTTGTATTGCTTGTGTTGCTTGTGTTGACAGGCTAAAAGTAAAGGTAAATGGTTGATATAAGTGTATTGTTGATATAAGTGTATGTTGGTATAAGTGCATGTTGATATAAGTGTATGTGTCATTGTTGACATAAGCGTATGATGGGATGTGATATGCCTAAGGATCCATAGTAGATCCTAGACCTAGGAATGGTCATGGTGAAATTCCAAGCCCAGTTGACATGGTTATGTACTGGCTGGACATTAATTATTTGATGTTGTGGAGCAGCCGGCGTGCTGACCTAACATCTAAGTCCATAGGCGATCCCAAGGCTTGCAAAGAGAAGCAGGATCCTGTGGACGAATGAGGAAACACACAATACAGATAAGTATTGGATTATTTTGCTTAATTAATATACATGTGTATATGATTTGGTTATGATGTTTCAAGCTCTTGTTTAAGAGGTAAAAATCAATGAGAATAAAAACTAAACATGTGAATCTATTCAATGTTGGATATAGGTATCGCTGGAAGCGAAGGCTATGAGAGCATCATATGGGCATATGGCTGTCCTGGAAAGCTCGGAATGAGCGGTAATGAAAAGATGCTAGTAGGACGGGGGAGTCCTAGCAGCCGAGGCAAACCATGTGGAGAGACTCCATGGTTTAGGGGTCTGGAATAGACCAAAGACACTAAGTGTCATGACCAAGAGAGATGGGTCCAGCATTCACGGTAAAGTGAAAGAGGCTGAGAGCATGAAAAGCCACTGCGATGGTGAGGGTTCCAGGATGGGACAGAACAAAGAGGGGAAAACCTCTTACTGCTCTCTCTTGCCTTTTGATTATATATATATAGATATATGTTTATGCATTGTGAAAACAAAGGATTGTTGAATGCATGTATGATTGAGAATGAAATGTGTGCATTTGCTTAAGCAAATTTTTGAATGCTGGAATAGTTAATTCCCTGCCCAGGAATGGACATGAATGAGCTCATGTGCCTGTTGGGAAGATATGAAGAATATGAAAGTTTCCTCAATGGAACTTGGACTGTCATGCCAATTGGGTAATTAACTAACTGATTTTGATATCTATATTATGCTTGGTCTGATAGAATTTCAATGGTGCATTC
This sequence comes from Pseudotsuga menziesii, assembly GCA_001517045.1. Classification (NCBI taxonomy): domain Eukaryota; kingdom Viridiplantae; phylum Streptophyta; class Pinopsida; order Pinales; family Pinaceae; genus Pseudotsuga; species Pseudotsuga menziesii. The sequence continues at coordinate 66,392 of LPNX010802747.1, read as the reverse complement.
CACAGGTGAGAAAAGTGAAACCAGGTGGTGCACGTTGATCATGGCAGTAGATCAAAAGTTGTTGGACTTGGCTGGAAGTCTCCTTCAAGTGATTGCCAAGACCCAAGAGAATCTTGGGGAGATGCTCAAGATACAGAGAAGGCAGAGTGAAATGAACCACCATATTTTGCAAGACTCTATTGGTTTGCAAAGGGAGGTGAAAAGACTTCTGGGAGCAATTGGCAAAGGAAAGGAAGGTGGATTAGCAATGGGAAAATTGTCCAAGCGACCCGATAAGAAATGGTCCAGGCATGAAGACTCAAAGGAAATTGAGCAGGTAAAGATGAAGCAGCCAGTGAGATGCTGGAGATGCGGAGGACATCATTTACGCCGGGACTGTCTGATGAGGGAACATGATGAGGGAAATAGCCGCAAAGTTCCTAGACTTCAGGATCAGCAAGAAGTTGAGAACCAGCAGGAAAAGTCCATGGAAGCCGAGAGGCTTGGTCTTGAACGTTTCAAGTAAATGATTGAACGTGGTATAGATCTACAATTTTGAATTTTGATGTGCAATTGTACATGTATTGTATATATGTAATGGAACACCGAGGACGGTGTTATTCCAAGGGGGAGGGTAATGTGATGTCCCCGGTTTTGACCCCGTTTGCATGATGTATATAATGTAATTAATCATGGTGAGAAGCTCAAGGCAAAAGCCCCACCATTGATTTGGCTGTGTATGTTTCGGCAATGAGGAAATTTGCCGATGGTATGTTGTGCTATTTGGCACATTTTAATTCGGCATCATGTAAACCCGCACATCAATTAAAATAAACCACAACCAGCTATGGCAGTGAAACGTTGAATGAAAAGGGCATGGTTCCAAAGGATAAGGGGTGGGGGATGTCAAACCTTGGTTATGGGGGAAAAACCCATGTTTTGTCACCTTGTTGATTTTCCATCTTCCCTTGTCAACCTCTTTAATGCTTCAGCTGGTGGTTGGAGGAGTTATTGCTGAAGTGGTGGTGGTTGCGGCAGGTTGTCAGCCTTACCCACTTGCTCACTCCACCCATGTTGCCCATTCTTCACCCTCACGCACTCCTCCCTGGTCTGTTCACTCACTCACCATGATTTTGGGGCTGTTGGTTCCTCACGCACAGGTTTTGGACGAATTTGGTCTCACGTGGGCATTTTGTTCCTCTCCACGAGTTGCTGAAGCACCCACGCACTGTAATTTGCGTCCTTGCTGTCGTTTTGTTCATCCACGGGTAAAATCGGAGTTGTTTTCTCCTCACGCAAGGCCTCTACTGCTGGAATCCTCACGCAGAAAATCGGGTATGTCTTTCCCGTGCATTTTTCTGTTGGGTGCGAGTATTTCCTCACGCACAAGATGTTTGGGTCATTTTTCCCATGTAGAGAGCCGTGCTTGCTGTTTGTGTTGGGGCTGTTGTCTTCCCCATGAGTTTTGTCGGCCGTGGGTTCCAATTTCATTTTGGACCACTGTGGATTGCCAATTCGTGGGTTGAATTTCCCTTGTCTGTCCACGCTGGGAGTTGTTCTTCTCCTTTGTTGGGACTGTGTGATGTTTCCCAACCATTCTATTGAGGAATTGTGTGTGCTGTTGGCTGAATTTCCCTGTTTTGGGACTGTGGACTGTTGTTATCCTTCATGGTGTGTTGTGGCTGCTGATATACCCTGGTTTGGGTGCTATTGTTGAGTTGTTTTGGCCACGTTAGGGCCAAAACCTACTCTTAGTTGCCTTATAGGCTGGAGCTGTGTCTCACCTTTCGTTTGGGACTGTCATCGGTCATTTTGCTTCTTCACAGGGTTGTGAAGGGAATTGTTTTGCTGTTGGTATGCAGTGGTTAGTCCCTTGGACTGTGCTGGCTTGGCTTGTTTGTTGACAGCCTGTGAACCCAGCTGTGATTGGTTTGCTATTTATGTCCCCTTAGCTATGTATAAGCCTGCAATTGACCCTTATTCCGGAGGAATCATGCCCAGCTCGAAGGTGGCAGCGTTGCTGAGAGACTGAGGAGCAAGCTGGCCTATGGTTGGGTGGAACGTTGCAGCGACGTAGCTGGTTGCGGGTGAATTCTTCATCAAAGATAACTACTGCTGTTTACTTCAGCTCTGTAATTTATACTGATGTTGAATGCTGGAAATGTGTTGTTTTGCTTCCGCTGTATGATTGAATATAACTGCATCTGTGTATGCTTAATTCCAGCATTGTTTTCATTTGTTTTATGTTTTTGGGGCCATTTGCCCAGTTGTGTTGATGTCTTGGTCGCGTCCTCTTCTCCGGTTGAGGGACGGGGACGTGACAACCAAAAGTATCAATAGTGTAGCAAACCAAATGGCTAATAACGTTCTAGAGTGGAACATCAATCATCACATATAGGAAGTAAACTGCATCTTGCATCATTATATAGTCATGCATATAGATGTCATAAACATCATATACACATTATCATAATCATAAAAGAGACTTACAAAAACCATAAAAAATGTATAAAAAGGTGCATCCATGTGCATATATATATCATATCATAGTGTTTAGTACAAAATGAGAACCTCCACAGGCTTTCTCAGCTGATCATACATATCATACAAAAATACCCATGCACCAAATGAATTGGGGGCAGCATCACTAGATGCTAGTATAATTCATCATCCTCAGACTTGGTCTCCTTATCTGAGTCCTCCTCATCAGAGTTTTCCTCCTCCTCCATAGGTACATCCCCATGTTCCACTTCTCTAACATACTCAGCAGTGACTGCGATTCTCCTCATAAGGGAGATCCAATATAGAGGATCCTTGTAGCATGTGGTGATCAAGTCATTGTCAAGGTACTACCACCCGTTTTCAGTGACCCCCTCCAGTAAGCTCTCCAAATCCAGTCGCATTGAGTTCATTCTAGCACTCTAGCATCTACTTTGTCTGTGAATGGGTGGATCTAAACCATCCACCCTTCCCCTCCATCTTTAGTATCCTACTGGAGGGAGTGGTCTGACATCTGCACATGCACATAGTATGTCATTAGTATATATCACACACATGATCTAGATACCACTAAGCTAGTAAACTATATATGAATTCACCCACAAAATAATCATGTATATGTATCGTCAAGTCCCCAAACTTTCCTTAAATATCAAGGCATCTTCGGTTCTCCCTGGTAATCCATCCCAACATATGGATAGTCCTCTATGAGGATTGGTAGTTGCTGCCACTATGAAAACAACTCCTCAGTGAGGAAGTGACCCACCAATCTGCCTCCATCTCGAATCATCATCTCGCACCACCTCATCATCCAAGTCTTGTGAGGTCCCCCCTCACGCACTGCCAAATGTGGCCATAGAGTGGGAATTCTCTAAAATAAAAAGGAGCACAAGAATGAAGGGAAACAAAAATACCCTCCCACTAAGATAGCATGGTTCAGCCCAAGACGAACCACAGTGAAGAACATTTGGTCCCACCCATACTAGGTTCCCATTAGCACACTCTCCACCATCAGGAGCTAGCCACCTGAGATCTTGTGTTGTCCAGTCAATCCTAGTATCTGCAGCACCATCATTGCCTCTGATCGAGTTTGTAGACTCTCGATATCACACACTAGTATGTACGATTTGTGCACAAATATCAAGGCATCACAATTCCTATCACATAGGTCATCCATCGACACCCCCCCTGGGAGCTTTGGTGTTGTGTTGCTAATCATGACCACTGCTAGGAGTCCTATCAAAACGTATACATCATGGAGGGTGATATCCAACTTCTCACCCTGGATAATCAAGCACTTCGCCTCCCAGTCCCTGTAACTCACAATATTTTCCAGCAACATTTTTGTAGAACACATCAGTGGGACCTGGAAGAAATTCCACACCGCACACTAGGAGAGTGTATCTTGTACTACGGGATGATAATTTACCTCCCCTTCGAGGTCCCCTATGTCTCTCTTGCGCCATAACACTCGAGGAATCATGCACAAACATACAGTCCCTATCAGAACCAATCATGCACATATTCCTCATTCTAGTCTAGTTCACCCATGTTCGGCCCTTTTTTGTGACCCAAGCCACTCAAAAAGGCTGAACAGAAGTGACTAGGTCACTCTTATCCATTGAAAAGGTGTGACCTGAATCATGCATGTCTTGCTGACTGGTGTGAATGGGTTGCGCCTGTATTCCTAATAAGAGAAACCTGGGTCACTCCTTTTCCCTCGAAAAGAGTGACCCAACCCTGAGAACCCTTTGGGCTTAGCCAGGGCTCCCATATTTAGGAGAACAAAAAAATAATCCACTGAAAAAGATGGGTTTGATGAGACCTCTTACCTGGAAGTCACAGATCAGAAAATTGTCAATATAATGGGAAGAAATCACCAATAGTCTTATGGGGTCCTCCACTCCAACTCAACACTGCACAGTGAAAATTCAAAGTGCCATGTGGTCCCCCGTGGTTATAGGCCTCCATTTTGTTTATTTTTTCTTTCGTGCACCATGGAGTCATACGGCATCCATTTTTCATGACGTTTTCACCACTGGGTTGGGTTTTCTACCCTCTATCTTTTGATGACACCCTCGTCTCGTGCTATCCTTGTTATTTTTCTAGCCATTTCTTGGAAGTCACCTTGATTTGTGCTCCATCACATGAGTCACCCCACACACATATTGGCATGTTCACAATCCATCCGCTCCATCCATACTACACATTTGGATTTATTTTACCACCACCAATTGTCCCACAAGGAGGCCCCATCAAGTGTTCCATTGTTATTCCTATCAGCCATGTTCACAACATAACCTCTTTACATACATCAAACACTTCATCCTTTCTTGACTGACCATTACGGAATTTATGTTAAGTTATTTTCTGACTCCTACAAGAATGAAAATATTGTTGAGTATGCTTGCATCCTTTTACACTCATTAAAGTATTTGAAAGGGCATCTATATGACCTCATTTATATCATTTTTCAAACTACATAGACTATTAAGAGAAAAGGACCACCTAGCACCTTCCAAGCTAGGAACGTTTCTCTCTTTATCCTTTTATGTTTTTTTGGACATTGGTACCGTAACTTATGAAAAAGATCATTATAGATTTTCATTAATAACTTTTCCAACCCTCTCATCAAGAAACGATTGTCGATCAATCTTGGTTTCGTTCATGCTTGTAAAATTATTGGAATAAACATCTAGTTAGTATAGGTTTAACCTTTTTCGGCCTGGTTGGACTACCTACGGTAAAGAAGTCTCTCTACCCCTTCAATTGGGAGAGCTCTCCTTTGTATATTTTTATCCTTTTTCAGGATTAGGGGACTATTTATGAAAAAGAGACCACACTTGAGTCTTCTTCCTATTTTCAGACTCTCTAAAAATGAAAACACGATTGAGCATTTACCTTCTTGGGCTCGATCAAAATCCACGAGATAGTATCATATCAAGCTTACTTCTATTCCTTCTTAGTGATCCTTAAACTATGAAGAAGGCCCAAACGGTGTCTCTAAGTGCCACCACATATGATCCCACATTATGGAATCTTTCCTTCATTGGGTCTCCTTTGTTTAGAGTACTCTACAATGAGTCTCCATTGGATCCCTTGGATATCATTAGTCCAGTTAGATGCCCCAGTATTTCACATTCCAGTTCTCTTCCTGGTTTTACATCTATGATCTCATTCCCATGAGTTAGCTTCATTCACTACCAGTACAACCCTACCGCCATACTCTAAACAAAGGAGGTTTGAGTCCCCCGTACTCCCCTTCCCCTGTTCCCCATTCACTGTGGTAGTCCCTTTATTTTTCCTCATGTTTGGTTATCCCCCTTGTGCTTCTAATTAAGGAAACAACATTTCCTTGTTAGTTGCAGGTATCCCTCTATCGACGTGAACACATTTATTTCAAAGGATAGACCTAGAGTTCCCTGTATCTTGGTTTCATCCACCTCATTCATGAGTTCCTTGGACCACTTGAAATGAGCCATTAGTGCCTTTTGGGTTGGTTGTGTCTCACGTGCTCTACTTCAGCTACATCATCACACCGTTGAGATTCGTACAAGGTATTGGTCTGTTCATTATTTTTTCAAAGACATCAGTTGTCACTTGACTCTAGCACATTGGTGAGTCTACTATGGGACCCATATAGTCTCATGTCCCTTGTTATTTCCAAGATTCGTTGGCAACAATGTTCGAATCCCATTAGTGTCATGCTTCTGTGTATCTCTGGTATTTGATGATGTATATTGTATCACAGATATTTTGACTCTCATCCATTGATTTGATCCAATTATGTACACCTCTAAATCTAGCAGAGCATTAGTTGTGATGATATTTCATTCCATGAGAATTCCATTGTTCCTATGTTTCATTTCTTCAGATCATCATTTGTATTCAACCTCCCATTGAGGCCACCATTATGTATTACCATTTGTGTATGTATTGATCGACTCCCATATTTTCATCCTTGATACCCATTATTTATTTTTTGAGACACTATTACGAGCATGGGTATGCCCACATTGTCCATACACATGTCTAATATTATATGTACCTCATCCATTTTTTAGAATTAATAAAAAAAAAAAATCCATCGTAGTTCAAACGAGGAAACTCCACTCCTTCGTGGTCCTCTCTAGTCTCTCCAATGTTGTTGCCATTTTTCTATCATCCTATGATATCTATCGACCATACGATGAGCTCATTCCCTCACACATCAGGGAGCAATCTGTTAACACTAAAACTTGTTCACCTATCTCTCTCTGGTCTAAACCATAACCATACATCATATTCCCACCATTATTTCCTACATTTTGAACTTCACAATTGTATTTCCACTAAATATGGTCCAAAACATCATTATTCTTTCCCCATAAATTAAGGGAAGATGAGGATTTATTGTGATTTATCCCCACTCTCCCAAAAAGGGTAAAAAATGCTAAAAATGAGAATGGGTCAAAATACCATAGGTAAATACCATGGACAATAAAATACCATGGGTCATTACCATGGGTAAAAATTGCTTGGACCATCCTATACTTACATTATGAATGACTCCCCCAAAACACTTTTTTCCATTTTCTCTTAGTCACGTCATACACTTTTCTCCATTATTCCCATATTTTTCCACGACATTCCCACGGTGTATGTTGCTCTTGCTCCGTAAAATATTTGGATCCATTCCCCCATCCGACAACTAGCTGTGGAAGAGACTGGAGACGAAAACCGTGGAGCTGCGGGACCATTTCCTAGGACGGCTACAATGGCCCAACTTCAAAACAAAGGTGTGTTCATAGTTATTTATTGCATTAGTTAGTAGTATATATTTGAAAAAACCCTAATAATATTGTTATTGTTGCCTTTTTTCCTTTTGTTATTGTTGAACTCTACCCTATGACCGCCATTGTCTAGGACTATTTCTTTTTCATGTAGTAAGGGAGAAATCCCCATTACAATTATTAGGGTGCTTCACATTTTCCAATGCCTCCCTAACTCTACCTATAAAATAGTGTTCTTCTGCAATAACACATGTTCTTAGAATATTAATAACAGGCATGATTTTTCTATATATTAAGAAATAACCACCAAAATCCTTTTGTTAAACACCTTCCAAATCACACATTTCCAATTAGAGAATACACACACACATCCTAGGTGCCCATTTTTATGTGACATATTATGCTCATTTTTTTATGGTGATATGACATATCTCTTATAAGCATTATAAGTTTTGGTGAGAGTATATATTTTTGGATCGGAAACAAACCGTAAATACAGTACAATGTTAAAAACATTTGGTGCAATAAAATTCACATCACCTTCACACATAGATTATACTTATTCAAACGTCAATATGACTTCATACATAGTTAGATTCACACTATCTTCACACATACAATACATGTTCAATTTCCAACCCCTTGATACATAATTGTACAAATCTTGAGTATCCATATGTTTTAAATATATTGAAAATATCCCTAAACCCTTATATACAACACAATATATTACATTAATTTTTTAGAGTTATATACCCTTTAGTATAATATTTCATATATAGTTAAACCCCTTGTTGTCTTAAATCGATTTTATTGTATCATCACAACTCTTGAAGAAACTATGCTCATTCACACTTCAATATCACTTAAGTGTGATACTTTATAGGGTTTCGTTGAAGGTGACCCATTTATAGAAGTTATAAATATCATGTGCATGTTTTGAATGGTTTTTAATGGTGAACATGATGTCCTATTCGCTCTCTACATGCCATGTAAAGTTGGTATCTTTGAAGTATCAATCTAACATATTTATTGATGATATTTTCACTTCCTTTCTTCATTGTAGATACATGTGTACAAATTATGGAGTAATGTCCAAAAAAATTTAACCATTTTTTCTTTCAAGTATTTGGATGGTTTCTTGGCCTCTTTGATGAGACCTTTAGAGATTTGGTGTTTAACTTTTCCATTTTTTATCTAGGTCATGCCCAGGTGCATGTTGGGGGCAACAGTTTGATTGAATGAGTCAAGCACTATTATGGCAGAGGCATAAAAGAATAAGCTAAAATAGGAAACACACTATATTGATAGAAATTATATGCACAGACAATATGCAAGATTTTGAACCAATTTCTATTAATACTTCTTCTCCATGAAGGATGATAAATTCATTGATTGATTCCTCTATACTACAATAGTGTACATGTTTATATAGAATGATGAGATACTTAGCTAACTACCCGTTACGTTCAGTTACAAAAGAAGTTATAATGGTTCAAAAGTTCAGTCGTCGCTGATGACTGAAAGATAGAGAGGTACTATGTTGATATTCGATAGTCATTGATGTCGACAATGTATGTGGAGATGTTGTATGCCAAACACAAAACCTATCAAGGCTTTTGAATTCAGTTGTGTCGAGGTTCTAACTTTTCAAAGCCAATACTGAACCTGTCGAAGCAGTCGAGGTAGTCGAAGTGCTCAAATTTATCAAATTTTAACACCATTCCAACTACTAAGTGGATCATTCATCCTTCCTTAAGAAGAAATGGTCTCCATTGTGTGCTTGTTCAAGTCAGGAAACTTGCTAGTTATTTGAGTGGAAAAGTACCATTTTCCTTGCGCAGGGAATTGTCCATCTTTAACCTCTTGAAACAAGGAAATGGATTCCATTCTTGTATGGTGTATGTGTCATCCCACAATGGTGTTGCAAAGAATAGGTTCATGAACATATCGATGGATGTCTGTTGGTTCTACTATCTACAAGTCATTATGTTCAAAAAATGGTGCATGATATAGTCGAAGTAGATATACATTAAATACTGGATGTAGACCAAGGCATGAAGGAATGTCAAGCTAAAAAAAAATTTCTCCAATTTTCTTAAGAATACTGTACAAGCCATATCGCAAAGGTTTCAGCTTTCTATATGGACCTGTGAAGAATTCCTTATTTATATGTAACCAAAACTAATCCCATATCGCAAAGGTTTCAGCTTTCTATACGGACCTGTGAAGCGTTCCTTATTTATATGTAACCAGAACTAATCTTCTATTTGGAATGAATGAGGATTACGATGCTTATAGTGTCAAGCCTTAGCTTTTGCATTAGCTCGTTGCAATAGTTATTGTTCTTTCTTCTAAATGTTATAGATTTGATCTCTGAACTTCAATGATTTTTCAACTTCTCGTCCTTCAAAGTCAACATTCAACTGGGTCGAGGAACTGATCAAGTTGATGGTCATTGAGGGTTGAAACCCGTAACACATCTCGAATGGAGTCTTTTTTGTAGAACTGTGTTGAGCATTATTGTAGTTTTGTTTTATGCCGATTGTGAAACCTATCTAGGTTCAGACTTGTCGAAGCTGATACTGAACCTGTCGAAGCAATTGAGGTAGTGGAAGCAGGGGAAGTGCTAAACTTTGTCTAAGTTCGACAACATTCCAATTGCTCAGTGGATCAATTTCCTATCACAGAATTTGTTCATCCTATGTCTCAATTATTTTTCTATTAGATTGTATATTTTAGTGATGAGAGATTAATTAATCATTTCTCCACATCCTGTATGAAGGATGGGGTCTCTAAAATAAGGTTTTTTTTGAAACCATTGACCATACAACACCCTCTAGTCCTTGAGATTCCTCCCATAAAGCCTTGTTTAGAGTTCTTTAATAGTATTTTCCTCTTTTGCAGGATCGTTTTAATTTTTATATAAATGTCCTAGATATCTTGAACATAACAAATTCCATCCTACACATCTCAATGACACAATTCTTGTCCTAATCAATTGATACTAAAAAATAACTTTCACATAAAACAAAGTCTTAAAAAGTGTAATAAACATTCACTGATACAGTTTCTATTTTAATAGACAAAAGTAAAAACATATAAAAAATACATCCTACACGTCTCAATGACATAATTCCTGTCCTAATCAATTGATCATAAAAAAAGTTTCACATAAAACAAAGTCTTAAAAAGTGTAATAACCATTGACTAATAAAATTTATATTTAAAATAAAATAGGAGATCTGCGGTAGAAGAGTTGAAAATACTCAACTTTTCAAACGCACAAGCGGGTCCATCATCAAGAGCAATATACTCAGGATTTTATCTATTGGAGAGGTTTATTAATATAAGCTTCTAATGCTAATCATCGGTCATGTTGGCCTCCTTATTGAAGAGGTAGGGTTATTCCTAAAGATGTGGACTATAGGTTTCCACGCTTATTTTAATTTTAGATCATTATCTCAGTTAAAATTGTTCCCGCATTTCTAAAAAATAAAAACATATTAAACACTACTACGTGGGGATGTTCTAGACAAATCTTTAAGAATAAATTAACATTTCGTCTTAAAGTTTAGTTTAGATTGATTTATATATTTTAGGAATTTATATTTAACACAATTAGAAGTTGTGTTAAATATATTTTAGGAATGTTTAAGATAAAAATTTTAATACGATAATAACATTTCTTTCTAATATTTCTTTTTTCTTGTAAGGTATTTTGTTAGTGGATAAATATACTCAAGCGGACCCAAGCCATATCTCCCTATTCCAAGTGTATCTAGAACAAATAAAGTACATAATACATCCTACTTTCCTAAATCAATCAAGATACAGGATGAAGACATGAGTACCTTTCCCCAGATCTATAAGTCTTGTCCTCCTTGTTGCTCCAAGCTCAAGGCCTTCAGATCTCCAGCTACAAAACCTTATCAAAGAGACAAAACAAATAAAGGGTGAAAGCATACATAGATAAAATTTGTTCTAAGCTAATAGATAAGGAATAAATCTCTAAATAACATCAACACAACAATGTTTATGGAAAGAGTTTATATTACTATAATCAAGGAGATATGTAGAATTACATAGGAAACAACATCACAACATAACCTTAACGCTGCAATAATCCATCCAACAATCCAAGCCAAGCCTCCAAAGGATGATAGTAGCCTCCCAAAGGATGATAGGAATCACCTATAAATTCCACCAACATAAGTACCATATTCCTTTCTCTCTTCCCAATGGAGAGAGGGTTCAATTTATAAGGCTAAAAAGATAGAGTAGGTTGAGGATTAGGAGGAGGGTTCTAAGGGATATCCTCCATAGTTTAGGAAACTGAATGCCACCTCAACTAGAATCTAGGGATGATCCTCCACCTCATCCATATTTGAGAAGAGCCACAAAACTTCTCATTTTTCCCTCTAAGCATCACTAGTGCACCTTAAAGTAGGAGACAGAACATCGATGCACCTTGCAAGAAGGGAAAGAGTGTTGACACACCTTTCCTTAGGATAAAGAGAGCAATCCCTCCTAGAGGAGGAAAAAGAGATAGGGGAAACTTCAAACACAATCCAGTTCAGCTAGGGAAACTTTAGGGATTAGGAATAAGGTTGACACATGAGTCAAGATGACAATATTTCGGTGTAAGAGAATGCCCCCAAAAGCATGAAGTTAGAGGAATGAGATAGTTGAACGCTTTTCAAAGTAAAGAAATTGCAGGAAAGGATGTTGGCTAGAAGTTGTTGCAGTACAACTGACTCAAGTATCACATGAATCATAACATGGTTTCTGACCAATACACTGCAGACCCGTGATAGTAGAGACCAATTGAACACAATAATGGCTACTAAACACAAGAGTAGATCCATGATGAGATGATAACACATCTAGAACCAATACAAAGTGGATATATTTAATATGACTCAAAAAATCTTTGTCGCAACCTAGGAAAAATATCAATGGAAAACTCAAGCGATGTAAGAAGACTCATGGAATCAGCAATACTCAAAGACAAATAGATTACCCAAGTACTGAAATTCCTATGCAAATGAGTGCCATGTTCAAGAGTAACTATGAACTATTGTAACTACAATGAAATACAAACTCTTCCCTTAATTTCCCCATGAAAAAGGATGAGTACCTATTTTCATTTTTACGAGTTCAAAGAGGGTAAAAAACACTCATTATATCTCATCAAGTGATGAGTCCATTCTCACATGTTTTATTAAACTAATAAAGGAGGGGTTTGTTCTGATAAAAGGGTCCTTCATCGTTTGATTCTATCTGATGAAAGCAAACTCATTCATCGTTTCATGTTTAGAGAGTCTGAAATGACTAAGAACACTCCAAAATGGAATTTTCGTGAATTTAGTCCCTGAGGCCCAAAAAAGTATAAAATAATGCCCAAGAGAACTCTCCCAGTCATGATTGGTCATAGTATACATTTTTCATAAGTAGTGCCCCCTGGTCCAAAAAAGGGGTAAACTATCACCAGGAAGATGACTCTTCAGATCATTTTACGAGAGTGAAGAAGACAAGTTCACTCAGCGATCATTTCACATTTTAAGAGTCCGAAAAGAGATTAAAGAGGACTCTATTACGGTTCCTTTTACATAATCCAATTTTAACTAGTCTTAAAAATAGTAAAAGTATACTCGATAGCTCTTCACTAAGTTTTTAACGAGCATGACAAAGGTATAAAAGGCACCTGGAACCTTTTTCATGTTTAAATCCAGAGCACGAAAAAGTGATAAAGTAAGCTCAAACCACTTTTCATGTTTTTTAACCAGACCATGAAAAATGAAAAGTAATCTTAACACCATCTTATTGTTTTTAACAAGCTTGAATATCAGTTGAAAGAATGCTCAAAGGATCTGCTTCATTTTTAATGATCTTGGAACAAAGAAAAAACTATTCTCAAAGTGTCGTTTCATGGTTTAGAGAGCTTGAAAATAAAAGAAAGTATGCTCAAAATGACTCCCATTGATGGGTGATGTCCCAACATGATGTGCAGTGGTTGGTACTTGTCTCCACGTATAATTGTCAAGTATCTTAACTCCAATATAAAGAGGTAGGGTACATTCCCCCCAAGCTTCATTTTGTCTTCTTTACAAGAATATGAAATGAAGGTTCAAATATTAAGTCTTGACACAATGGAAGGGTCTGTTTCATTTTTTAATGAGCTTGACACGAAGAAAAAAAAAATTGCTCAAGGTGACCTGTTTCATTTTTACACAAGCTCAAAAAAAAATAACTATGCTTGTGGGGACCCATTTCACTTTTACACAAGCTTGAAACAAAAAGATAATTATGATTTAAGGAAATCTATTTCATTTTTTAATGATCTTGACACAGAATGGAAACTATGCTCACATGCATCTGTTTCATTTTTTAATGAGCTTGACATAGAATAGGAACTATGCTCACAGACATCTACTTCATTTTTTAATGAGCTTGACACAGAATAGGAACTATGCTCACTTGCATCCGTTTCATTTTTTAACGAGCTTGACACATAATAGGAACTATGCTCACACACATCTATTTCATTTTTTAACGAGCTTGACACAGAATAAGATCTATGCTCATATGCATACATTTCATTTTTTAATGAGCTTGACAAAGAATATGAACTATGCTCACAGACATTTGTTTCATTTTTTAACGAGCTTGACATGGAATAGGAACTATGCTCACATGCATCTGTTTCATTTTTTAACAAGCTTGACACATAATAGGAACTATGCTCAGAGACATATGCTTCATTTTTAATGAGCTTGACATAGAATAAGAACTATTCTCATATGCATCTATTTCATTTTTAACGAGCTTGACACAGAATAGGAACTATGCTCATAGACATCTGTTTAATTTTTATCGAGATTGACACAGAATAGGAAGTATGCTCACAACCAGTTCTAAGACAAAATGATGTCCAGATTTTGGTGGGTTGACCCCTTACAGGAAACATTCCCCAACAACTTCCTCATGAGGAGAAGAATCTATGGTTTTGAAACAACTGAACTTCATCACGATGTCTAGAGTCAAGGGACATGGCATGCGAAAGGGAAGGAACCACAAGAACATGCGGGACATTCAGGGAAGTATGATGACTAGGAGTCATACAATGATCAAGTTTAATGAAGGAAAGATGATCAATGGTTACAATATTACCATCATGGGGAAAATACATCACTCGAAAGAGTGTGGACACTACAGCTTTCATGGCATAAACATAATCTCGCGCAAGGGGAATATTAAAATCTAAGGGGCCTTGGACTACCATAACATCAATACAGACAGTCTTACCTCCTAAAGTGATAGGAAAATGAGGAATGATCCCTAAAAGTGTCGTAGTTATTTGATTAAAAGCCAGAGTCTAATCGGTGGCTGGCACAAGTGGGGGAGAACCTATGGCTTACCAAGCAGTAGAAGATAGAATGCTAATGGAAGCTCCTTCATCAACGATGGTGCAAAGTTTTCTCTTAGCGATAACTCGCATAGATATCTGGAAAGAAACATTTGAATGAAGAAGATATTTTTTTAGATTACTCAAGTCAAAGGAAATAACCTTGTTACTTAAAGAGGGTTATGTCGAAAGATACAGACTTATTCTTGTGTGGAACAATCAGAACTGACTATGAAAACTTCATCAGGTTTTAGTTCACTCTTAACTGGAAGAGAGGGACAAGATGAATACTGTGTCAAAGAGACTACTTCAGTCTCAACACTCTTTGATGAAATAATGGGATCGGGTGGAGATGACATCGACTCGACCACTTTAACTTCACTCTCCAAAGGAAGAGTGGCATGAACTATCTATTCTTCACTCTCTACAGAGAGAGTGGGATTAACCAAGGATGGAACTGGATCGACCACTTCAACTTCCCTCTTTAAGGGAAGAGTGGGATCGATCGAGGTTAGAATGGATTGACCATTTTATCAACCAATGGGAGGTCAAGGGATAGCTTATGATAACCAGTTGGAAGTCATTGCTGAGGGACAATCATATCTTCCAACAAGTTAGAAGATTCATCCATGAGAGGACAAAGGTAAGTATGGTGCATGTATTTAAATAGAATGGAAGGATGTTTGACCTTTCCTTTCTACATCTTAACCACAGAGTCACTAGTTAATGGGGTATCATCAGTGTGAATACCAGAGGCTAATGACATCGGGTGGTGGGAAGCCTCAAACCACACTTCTAAAACCCTGGACAGACCATGACAATATTTAAGAAGATGGTCACCCTTACAAAGTCTACAAGGGAACTTAGGCTTATGAGGTGTTCTTGTGGGAAAGTCCACACTCTCAGTACTATGATTAGTGGTTAATGGGTTTCCAACATGATGATCAAGGGTTGGAGTTGTGACCTTCCACTTAGTTTTCTTCTTCTTAGCCTTTCTTTTCATCTTCGTCTTAGCTGCCCATTTACTAACATCTGAGTTTTCAACAGGTGAGGAGAAATAAAGGGATGTCGATTCAACATTCAAGAAAGAAGGAGAAGGGTTAACATGAGGTCCATGCTCATGCGGTGAAGTACCATGATATGACACAAAAGGTGCATTTGGTATAACAAGATTGGAGAATAACCACACAGGAAATCCTTTATTCAATCCGGGAAGACTCAAAGTGGCCATGAAGGGGGACCAACATCTCCACAAGGGGGAGAAACAAAAGACATACCCTAAAAATGGGTCACTTGACTAGTGGGCCCAGTAGAGTCTCCCATATCTAAACTCTCTAAGGATCCTTGAAGTACCACACAACTAAAAGACTACTCAAGTCTAAAAGAAGCAAGCAAATTTTGTGAATAGGAGTGGATCAAAAGTCAGGATCCTCACGGGATTATCAAGGATTCAAAACTTTCTATATACCATAGGGTCCAATAGTAAAATGCAACAAGGAGTGTTGGGATCATACCCTTTCCTAAATACCCAACTACATGGACAACACGTGCATAGTAATCTCTCTGAGTGTTTTTCTCGGTGTATTGTGATGCCAAGACAGCCAAAAGGTTAACTTAGTTGGTCATATGAATCCCAAGTGGGTCTCCCAATATACACTAGGTACGAGGGAGCTCAACTCTGTACTGGTTTTATCTAATGCACAACCTCTTGATAGAAGCCTTTCAATATACTACTGAGTACGTGAATTACTTTTCTATATACCCAAAGGTACGTGAAAAGCCATTATATATATTGGCTGTTATGTGGAATAACTACAAGCCCTCATGATGCTGTGCAAGAAAATAACGGCAGCTGCCATGCTTAAATACAATGGAACACGTATCAAACTTACACACATTTACTAAATGATTTTAATCCAAATCTAGCGTTAATTTTATCTTATGCGGTTAAGCCGAGATGCATGAGGTGTAGAAAGGAAATGTAAAAGAATGCAAATCCTAGCTACACGACGATCCACATTTCTCTTTCGATGAAAGCTACGTAAGGTAGGGAAAGACCTTTTCTATTAAAGAAGACAGAAAACAAATAATATCTCAAAACGATGTTTTATTCAAAGCCAACTATGAAGCTTTAAAGACCAACATCAATCACAATTCTTGAAAAGACCCATGAATTATCATGAATTTTTTTATTGAGTTTTATTTTCAAACCAACATGAATTTAAATAGTAAGGAAAAGAAAAATTCCATCCTAGAGTGAAACAATTCTAACTTTCTGCAATAATAGTCCAAAAAGCACATATGGAATCAAAGATGCAACAAATATCAACAATGTATAAAACAAAGTAGGGAAGCACTTCAATTTTCAAATGCATGTATCAAAATGGAACATTGATAACTAAATTATTTTCAGATCTACCAACAAAAAAGAGATAACATCTACAACACTCCAATAATTTGGAAATCAAAACAAAGATGACAAGCATCCAAACATCTCCAAAACACTTCGAAAATTGCTCCAAATATACCAAAATGAAATGAAAAACTCAATGATTGAGTGGAGAAAGGGTTTGCAGATCAGATCTAACAATCCAAACAGATATAAAGAGGTCTGGAAAAGTGATTAGGGATGGAAAGAAAGAACCAACAGGTGGAGGGTTGAAATCGCCTACCACAACCAAGTCCCTTACTTGACTAGTAAAGCATCCCAAAACCAACAAAAACCATTCCAAACACACACAATTATTAGATTAGGGGGTGTATGACTATGATATGCAACCTACAAACCACAATCCATCAAACTAAAACCCAAAAATGAAGGAAAATGGAGCTGATCTCTGAGTTTTGAAGGGATAGTGCACCCTCTTATACTGCACCAGAATGCCAGAGAGGGGTTGGTGCACTTACAACACTGGGAAAGAGTGACAGCGGCACTCTTTCACTCAAGGGAAAGGGCACCAACAACACATTGGCACTCTGTATGCACTACCCAGGTGCACCACAGGGCCAAAGAGGTTGGATATCCTAAGGGAGAATGGCTAGGGGCCTAGTACTAAACCCAAAAAGAGTCAAGGAGGTCCCAAAAACTATTCTAAAACAAAATCCAAAGGAGGGAGGGTCTCTAGAGGCTATAAAATGGATTGATAAAGAGACATGAAATCAAACACAAAATCAATTCAAATCTATGTCTATATCCAGTATGGTCACCAAATTTGTTAGTGGATAAATCAACTAAAGTGGACTCAAGACAGATCTCCCTAGTCCAAGTGGATCTAGAAAAAATCAAGTACAAAATACATCCTACTTTCCTAGATCAGTCAAGAAACAAGATGAAGAGATCAGTACCTTTCCCCAGATCTATAAGTCTTCTCCTCCTTATTGCTCCAAGAACCAGACCTTCAAATCTCCAGTTACAAAACCTTATCAGAGACACGAAACAAACAAAGGGTGAAATCATACATAGATATAAGTTTATCTAAGCTAACAATTAAGGAAGAAATCTCTAAATATCATCAACACAACAATGTTTATGGAAAGAGTTTATATTAATCTAATCAAGGAGATACATAGAATTACATAGGAAATAACATCACAACCTAGCCTTAACTCTGCAATATTCCATCCAACAATCCAATCCAAGCCTATAAAGGATGATAGTATCCTCCCAAAGGATGAGATTTTTCCTCCCCAAGGATGATAGGGATCACCTAGAAATTCCACCAGCATAACGGTACCATAGTCCTTCCCCTCTTCATAATGGAGAGAGGGTTCAATATATAAGGCTAAAGGGATAGAGTAGGTTGAGGATTAGGAGGAGGGGTCTAATGGATCATCCCCATAGGTTAGGGAACTGAATGCCACCTCACCTAGAAGCTAGGGATGATCCTCCACCTCATCCACCTTTGAGAAGGGCCTCAAAACTTCTCTTTTTTCCATTTAATCATGACTAGCACACCTTATAGTAGGAGACAGAGCATTGAGGCACCTTGCATGAAGGGAAAGAGTGTCGATTGCAAACCTCCCATAAAGGGAAAGAGTGTTGACGCACCTTTCCTTAGGAGAAAGAGTGCCATCCCTCCTAGAGAAGGAAAAGGAGCTAGGGGAAACTTCAAAATCAATCCAGTTTAGACAGGGAATCTTTAGGGATTAGGAATAAGGTTTACACATGGGTCAAGATGACAATATTTCGGTGTAACATTTTGTTTATGATCATATGAAACCAAGCGCAAGGCCTTATCGCTACTACATAGATAGGGGTATTAAGACAATATTTGAGACAATAGTTTTGTAAATTGTCTCAACTTAAGTCAAAAACAAAATTGTTTGTTGTCTTAAATATTATATTTAAGCGAGTTTCTTAAACTATTGTCTTAAATTTAAGACAATTTACAATAGTTTAAGACAATAATTAAGACACTCACTTAAAGACAATATTTAAGACAATATACAATTTTTTGTTGTCTTAAGTTGAAACAGTTTACAAAAATATTGTCTCAATACCCCCTCAATGTAGTAGTGATAGAATGCAAATATTTATGATAGGGCATAGTGGAATCGAACCACCAACCATTTTCATTATATAATGCAACTACTCTACCATTGAGCTAGCACCCTGCAACTTCATATACAAGAAGAATATTTGTATTTTTTAAATATTTTTTAAGCAACAATCACAAGAATCATGAAATATTCATTGTATTTCACCCATTGATATATTAAAGAGAAAATAAGTACAATTCATTTCTCAACTACACCAAATGATAACCACCCTCGAACTCTTCCAACCATTGATGCTATGATTCAAAGTTTAATTTATGATGATACTCTACAGTCTTCCAAATGTCGAGCTCAGACTTATATCTTAGTAATGCTTATAAGAAAATACATTGAAACATCAAGCTAGGTGGTGGCCTGCACTATCAAAAGTGTAAGTGATTTAAGGTGGGAAAGTTGTTTCTTTAACAAGAAGATAATGAATAAGACCCAGTCTTCAACGCATAATCTCTTGACTCAAATCCATGCACTACAAACCTTGGGAGATATCTTTCATGAGGCATAAGTAGCTCCAACTCTCATTTTCTCCAACACATTCACTCATCAGTAATTCGTAGAAACAACACAATTCTCAATAGGTAGTGTTGATCTTGCACACTCAACAAATATTAAGGTTTTAAGACAATAATGGCATGCAGATCTAGTGAGATGTGGCTCTTAGATTATCACACAACAACTGAGACTTAGAATTTTAAATTTATGGAGTACGTAATTTTCCAACTCAAAAACAATATTTCTTACTCTTCAAAATGATAACAAACTTCTGCTAGAGAGATCACCAACGCTCTCTTCAAATGCAATATGTAGATATAGCAGCTTAATTGTAGGTTTTCTTACTCGCATTGGCTGACATATATGAAATATTCGGTGTATGTACTCAAATGGATGAGACCGTTCACAAGTTTTTGCATATCTCCATTCAAGGACTCAACACCATTCACAATGACTCCAATACTCTACAAGAATCCCCACAACATCAGTTGATAGTTCTATGTCTAGTATGTGTTGGCCTTTGATGCAACTTTAGAATGGCATTCTAAAGATGTAAAGGAATCCTTTCAAATTTTAAACATTCTTAGTATGCCTCTTTCAAAAGATGATACATGTGCTTCTGGTTATTTGCATTGGGGTGGATAATATTTAGGGGTAGAAGGGATGTTGATCTTATCTATAGTGAAGAGGAGCTAGTGGACATTGCAATGGGATGGGTTTTATTAAGGGGCAGAAATTATTTTTCTCTTATCCAAATTTTTTTAGACTGAGCTAGTGTAACTACTTCTCTTTTTTTGTTGTAATTACTCAATTCTTTAACCTCCATTGACACAAAGAATGAAGAAATTGGGAGATCAAAATCTACTCATGAATGAGTTAGAAAAGGGGATTCGATACTTATCACTCATTCACTACAGTTTTCAATATTTTATGGAAATCAATATGCACTTATAGGTGAGGATATACACAATATCTCATAGTGGTTTGGTTTAAAAATTAAAGTGTTGTGGTTAGATGAGATATCACATCTCTTAGAAGTTTGGAGTAAGATGATGTTTGTAGGTAACTAGTTATATTATTGAATATTAACCCTAGTACTAGAAGTTAAAATTTTGGAGGAATTGGCATATAAATCCTTAATATTTGAAGCTTGTGTCCATATTGATCTATATTATTGAAAAAATGAATATTATTAATAGAAAATGATAAAAAAAAATATTTTGACATTAAGATTGAATGAAAAGTTAGAGTAATTTCATTACTATCCCAAGTGTGATGCAGAATGATTCCATCTTTCGAATGCTTACACATCGTTTCAATAAATGATTTTCTCTTTCCAAATGAGAGGCTTTGACAACCAAAGTCTTGCTTTAGGCTCACACCAAATACAATGAATGCAAGGTAATACAAAAAAAACCTCTAACACCTTTACATGCTGAAGAAAACTAAATAAAAGGCTAGAAAATAGATCTAGTTCACCAAATCCTTAAGAATAAATATTCAAACTAGCATGAAATAAAATTTTACAGTTTCAAATCAAACAAATGATGGATCACTAACACAAGCATAACTTTGGCTAAATCTACTGCACAAAAAGCAGTGGATCTCACAATAGCCCCTTGAAAGCTATTGTTGTTCTTCGCAATCATTTGTTTAGAAGAGAGCTCTGCCTTTTTTTCTGGTAGGAGTATAAATCCTTCCCTACCATCTCATTCCCACTCATGACTGAAAAGCTTCATGCAAAAGCTCAAAATTATTTACCTCTAACATAAATTAGTTTTAGCTCTTTGAAATTAACAAGTTCAAAAATTCAAAAACTAAAAAATAAAAGTTCAAAAACTTTAGAAAAAAATCTTTACAATAGATATTTAAAATGAGATATTGATTTTTTCTTAAAAATAGTCTTAAATATTATAAAAAAATTAAGCAATATTGAAACTAGATATATAAGACAATATGTAAATTTTGTTTTAAAATTTGTCTTAAACATACCGAACTTGTAGTATAATTAGCTCAAAATAACTACACACTCAGAGGATTACAAGATATAAATAATCATACTATTTTAAATTTTCAAACTAAAGACACAAAATGGTATGAGAATGAGTTGGAGGAAATTAGTAACCAACATGAAATTTTCAAATAATTTTAGGCTTTCCATGGAGAATTCATACTGTGATGTTGGGCAAGAAAAAAAGCATATGAGTGTGTTTTAGAGACTAGTTTTCCTTAATCATTCGCCTACATAATTTTAATTTCTCTTCTTTTACCCCATATCCAAACATCGACTTGAATTGTGGAGTTTTCTTTCCTACCTAGATGATGTTCTCTAGGATTTTAAAGTACCTAAATGATGTTTTCTAGTTTTTGCAAGTACCCACAAGATTTAAAAAATAGCCAAACATCCCAATGGGGTTTCATGTGTACTACTTCTAAGAACAAATGAGTTTTGTTTCTGCTTGTTGATCATCGTAGGATATGTGACCAAGTTGTAGAAACAAGGATATGTGCAATGATGAGCTCGGATCTATCTTTCAATCATTAAAGCATGAATTTTTTGAACTAGGATTTCTTGGAAAGAACCCGAAAGTGTATCACAAATTCATGTCTATAGGACCCATTTTAAGAAATCGAGAAACTGTTGGAATCAAGAAGGATAAACCTTGCATTTGCTTACTTTAAGGCTTGATTTGTTAGTTACTATCAAATTTCTAGTAGAGAATTTTTATGTAGATCATATGGTTTGGGGAAGCAAAGGTCTTCAAGCCAATGAACTATCCATCACATGGTAACTCTACATTTATGTGTTATGCTCAAGAAAAGAGGGTTCATACCATCAAAAATATGTCTACAAATATATACAATGAACTATCCATCACATGGTCAATCTACATTGATGTTGTCGTGCTGAAGAAGAAATGGTTTATGCCATTGAACCACTATATACACACATTTGGAATGTCCAAGAAACTCTACAATTTCAAAACCCAAATATTCTAAATGCTATTAATTTAATGTAACTTGAAAATTAATCTTTTCCATGAACTAGGTTTTAGATCACTAAATTGAAACAAAACATTTTTTAGCAGTATCTCAATGATTATTCATTGAGTTAAAAAAACACAGTGACATGTTACCTCCATCTCCTACTCTTTTTCATTGAGGTAAGAGATTATTAAGAGTCCTATTCAACTCTTAATGGAATGATTATTCATTGAAAGATACGAGATTGTTGAGATCTCTATTCAACTCTTATTGAAATGCTCCAATCGAAACTTTGCAAAAGTCTACCCACAACAAGCTGAAACACACACACAGCTACCCACATGCCTCAAAAGGACCTTCTTCTAAGAAAATGGTATATATTTGAAATCATATCAATGCACATCTAGGATGGAATTGTTCAAAGACCTTTTTGGCACAAATTAAATTCATAATTGGTTTCAATTAGATAGGGATTTAAATCATCATATAATTACTCTATTTAGTTGGGACTATGTTTACACAAATTTGAGAAGATTTAGAAGAGGGTTAGATTTAGTTTCATTAGATTTAAATTCAATATCACAAGATATGAAAGACAATAAGGAAGAATTTGTTCTATGTTCTTTATTATCATGAAATCGAACCAATTTAACACACAACAAATTATTTGTTCTTTATCATCCGGAAACATAGATTTGAGTTCTAGAAGTCATATGGATTTTATCACTGGTTCATTATAAAACATAGTATGTCTGGCTCTATCTTGTGAAAGATGAAATTGCAATAATTATCAAATCTAAAGATCTGGATAGAGCATGTGCTTGATTATTTTCATCAACAAAACTCAAAAATTGGAATGTCACATTTTGGTGATTCATATGTGTATTCCTATGACTCTAATAGCTCCTCTACATCCATTAGCAACAATTCTAAGTGAAGAACTCTTTTGTTGAACATGTAGTGGGAAACCTAGTTAACATATGCATTCAACTCACCATCCATCAAAAACAAAATTTTGTTGTCATCTTCAGTAAGGAAGGAACCCACTTTCCAACCCTTTGCCAATGTCTCCACAAAAGCTTCAGATGACATTTCTACACATTATTCCAAACTGAAACCAAATCACAGAGCGAACTCACCATTTTTGGCCATTTTTCAAAATGCTAAAATTAATTTTTCAATTTTCTCCTTCACCAATGGAGTTGGCTATCCTACATTTGACCATTGTATGATTAATAAATAATGGATAAATTTATTAGATTTCTACCCAAAAATCGTCCATAGGCTATGAATTGCCCATAAACTATAAATCGCCCCTAAAATCATCCATATATTGTAAGTTATTTTTTTCACATAATATCAATTATTTTTTTAATAAAAAAATATTTATATTATAAAAAAAATTCAAACTATACAATTTTAGTTAAATCATAAAAATAAAATTAGAATTAAAAAATATCCACCTAAATTTACCATAATTATTAACAATTACAGTGAATTCAATTTTCAAGTAGAGATAAATATTCACATAGATGGATGCATGTTTTATGGAGTTTTAAGAATGTATCCATGGACATTTGATCCATATTATAATGAGGATATGTTTTTCAAATAGATTTTTAATAAATAATTGGATAACGTTGATTTTTTGATAATTTTACAATTATCAATTTTTTCCTTAAATATATAATGAAAACTATAATGAAATTCTATTTATAAACTTAAAATTATAAAAATTATATATTATTATTTTTTATTATTTAAGTTTATTAAAACATTCAAAAAAACATTTTATTAAAATAGGGTTTTTTTAAAAATTTTATATCTATAATTATTTATATTTTACACTTTAATAAAATAGATTTGTTTTTAATTTTTATATTTATAACTATTTATATTTTAAAATTTGAAGTGGAGTATTAAGTATGTATTTCCTAGATTGTAGAAACTTTAGTCATTCCTGTTATCTTGTATGGGTGTGAGGTTTGGGGTTGCAGCATCTCTAGAGAGTCCTCCAGAAAGATTAAGCAAATCCAAAAGCATTTTATAATGCATAACCTCAAAATTAAAAGTAATACACCCTACCCTATTCTCCTTATAGAAGTGGGTCTTTCCCCTATCGAGAGCCTAGCTATGCCTAGGCTCCTGTTGTACAAGCAAAAAATCAATAACATGGGAGACCATAGACTTTCTAAGCTAGATTTAAATTCGAGCCAAAACCACCTAAGGCATACCAAGGCCTAGTTAAACCTTTGGGAGATCGACGAAAATGTTGTATTGCAAAATATTAATAACATTAAAAATATTTTTACTTCTAAGTTTAAGGAGAAAATGTGGTGTGAAAAAAATTTAGAGGCTAAAAGAAAGTTAAGATATTATAAGGATATCATCAACCCTACTCTAGAAGATCAAAAGTATCTCTTTGTTTTAATTAGTTCAATGAAAAAAATTAATATAGCCAAGATAAGAACGAACTCTCATGACCTACATAGTGAAATAGGTCGTTGGGTAGTTCTTAAAACACCATGGGTGGAAAGGATTTGCCACCTCTATGAGAATATGAACATTGAGGATGAAAATCATTTCCTCTTAGAGTGCCCTGCGTACACCCACATTAGATCACAGTTTCATAATCTTTGTTGCAATCCCGACCTTCCTAGCCTTTTAACTTGTCAAAATTATAGTGAGCTCAGGACGCTTCTCTCCAAGCTCTTTGAGCATAGAAATACAATTTTAAAACAAACTAAATAATTTGTTTTCTTTAGGTCCAATAGACCAATTTGGTCTCAGGGGACGTTAACCATCATCATCATCATCAGAAGGATAAGATAAATGTACTATCTAGATTGATTATATGGACATCGTTTTAAATTTTAAATAAACAATTATTAAAAAAATATATATAATAATGGTAGTTGGAATAAACAATCTTTTAACTAAATGAAGGTGGGTAAGAGATAACTTGTTTGTTACACTTAACTTGCCACCTATTGGTTTTCATTCACCAGAAGTTAAATTAGCACACCCACATGATTTGTGGTTGGATGAGGTTCACAAGGATCAAATGGTTGAGAGATAGTGATGAAATGGAAGACACATTAAATTAGCACACCCACATAGTTTTTGTTTAGATTAGGTCTATAGGTATAAATTGGTTGAGAGACAATGATGGAATGGAAGACACTTTGGAATTTTTTGTCCCACATTCTTTTAGTTAAATGGGTTCAACTCTGAGTTATTCATGCCTGGTTACATGTTATCATCAGCATTCTTTGCGTTATCCATTTATCCACCATCGGTTATTTTTTTATATATTTTTTGTCTCGCATTCTTCTAGTTATATGCTATGAGCTCTTTGTTGAATCCATTCATCGAGTATGAGTTATCCATGCATAGCTAATAGCTATCCATTCATCGTGCAATCTTGGAAAAGTATAGGTAGTAGTCCACCCCAAATTCTCAAATAAAAACTGTTATCAACATAATAACTAGGAGTGAGCTAAACTCTAGATGATTTGCACATTTGTCGGCCAAATTTGTTGGAATCCAATAGGCACTATTAGTTATCCATTCATCATATATATATTGAATTTATAATGACTACTATAAAATCAATGTGAGCAATACACTTGTCTCATCCTTGTGGTAGTCCACCCAAATTCTCAAATAAAAACACCTATCAACATAATAACTAGGAGTGAGCTAAACTCTAGACTATTTGCACATTTGCCAACCAAATTTGTCAGAATCCAACAAGAAATTTTTTAACTAAAATTGTGATTTTGATTGCAAAAATGGATTTAGCTCCTTTGATGACCCTAAGAGCACCCCTATTATGTAATTCGAATAACCCAAAACTGCAATTTCAACAATTCTTGTCGAATTTTAGTTAAAAATTTTGCCAAAAGATTAATGCAAAATTGTTTAAAATTAAGCTCATTCCTAATAACTATATCAATTAAAAACATTTTTATAATATAATTTTTAATTATTAATAAATATATAATTCCAAAACAATTTGCACCTCTCATAGTTACATTATCAAAATCTTAATTTTCCATTCCAAGTTGCATCCAATTACCATGAAAGTAACACATTTGCTATACGAATATAAGAGATTGTTCCACTAATCTTTGCCTTCCCCTCATGTAATAACTATATTTTTGAAAATTTATGTATGGAACATTGTTTTTAAAATAATTCAAATCGTGGGGCAATAACCAAATACGCCAAAATCATTTAAACTTTAACGATGACATATGTCTGTGGACAAAAATAATTACTGTGACCTATGGAGACAAAGAATAAATGTCACGTGATAAACTCCATCATGCTATGAATATAAAGAATTGTTTTTAATACCAGGATAGATCCAAATCCTAGGCTCTATCAAGCGTCGAGATGGATCAAATCTCCGGAGGTGGAAACATCTTCTTAGGAATCCATTGATTTGATTCAAACGAAAAGACACATCTTTTTATTTAAGGTCCACATATAATATTTTTATTATTAATATTTAATATTATTTATGGCCGACATATAATATTTTTTATTTTGTTAGGATTAACATTGCATCATTTCCCCACACATGGTTTTAAAACCATATGCAAGACCCTCCTACAACCATGGGTTGTTTAGGAGGCCTTGCACATGGTCTTAAAACCATTTGCAAGGCCCTCCTAAACCATGTACAATAAAACCATGGGTTTTTTAGGAGGCCTTGCACATGGTTTAAAAACCATGTGCAAAGCCTCCTAAACCATGTACAATAAAACCATGGGTTGTTTAGAACCATGTGCAAGGCCAACATTATTTTGCGGATAATTCAATTTTGTGTTTTTTTCTTGACCCACATATTTTTTTTACGGATAATTAATTTTTTTACTTTTTTATTGTTTTGTTAGGTAGGAAGATTCCAACATCTCCCCCATATTAGATTGTTTTTGTGGCCGACATTTATTTTGGCCTATTAGAAATTTTATTTTTTATTAATAAAAATAATGTTACTAAAGTAATATTATTATTTTTCACGGAAATATTTTAGCTGGACCGGCGATCTGGATCTCGACCTCGCGATGAAACGAGACGACTCTCCCGCGGCTAGGGCCAAACCCTAGCCGCCCTGCGTTGCTGCGTGCAGGCCCTGCGCCTCTTCCAGGCTGCGTGCAGGCCGTCATTTGCCCTC